>JAYMTF010001530.1:0-22845 GCA_036897485.1 Pelargonium nanum | reverse complement strand
TTTGGGACAAAAAATTTAGACAAACAGGACACTCATTTTGGGACGGAGGGAGTATATTGTTAATGTTAAGCTAGATTTGAAGGGGAGCTTGAATTATAAGAATTTGGGTTGATGTTAAGCTAATGTATGTCGAATAGTAATTCGTTTTAACTTAATTTTTAACATATATAGATGAAGTCTAAATTTTTCCGTAAATTGCTAAATAAACAATATACAAAATTTGAGACAAATATATGATATTTGACATTTAAATGAAGCAATAGTGTCAATATTCAGACAACAGTATGTTTATAGAATTTTTCACCTTGTAGAGCTTAAATTTTCATGAACACCGACCTCAACCTTGTTCGGAAAATGGATTAGCTGTTAGCGCTCAAAATTTCCCGGCCATCGCCAGTCTATTCAACTGCTTGAAGACGGTGTAATAGCAGATAAAACCTGAGAACAGAAAAGGCAATCATCGCTAAATTCATCGGCTTAAACAGCAACAGTTCAAAGTAGAGCGGATGATATGGGTTTCTAGTCGGGTCGGGTTAAAAATACCTAGCCCGAACCAGACACGAGAGTGACACGGGTTAGTTCAGTTTAGAGCCGGTCCGGTATGCCTGAACCGACCACAGCTTTCTCAGGGCAAATCCGACTTAACCCAAAAGATTGTTGGGTCCGCAGGTCAGGTTTCAAGTCCAAATTGCCAGCACTAATGTTATGCTCGATAAAACTATACATTCAACAAGACTTGATGAACATTAGACAGTTAAGGGTTGTACCTTGTCAGTGAATATGCGAAATACCTCCACTCCCATGGCGTTGTCGAGCTCCTAATCACATAAAGAAATAGATTTTGTTTTCAACTCTAGCTCCCAGTTAAGCAAGAACATAAAGAATCCTAATTGGATTTTCATTTTATTCATAAATCACATTACTCACCATCTCAGCATTCGGGGAACAATCGATATTTTGTATGAGTTTTAGAAGGTTTTCATCCTTCAAAGAGTCGCGGATTTCACTGGAAGCAGCTGTATGTATGCAACAAAAGAATCTCAAGTTCCGGAGCATCAATATTTATACAGATATAAATGTAATATCATTTAAGCTCTATCATAGACGAGATTTTTCCATGCCAAGTAGTATTTTAACTTCCAATATTTTTAACATGTATACAAAGTGTCCAACAGATTAGTCGATATATCAAAGTTATTTGTTAAGTTACTGAACTTCAGTAAAAATAAAGAGCAAATAAACAACGGACAAAGAGTCCTAATACAAACTTGAAGAACGAGAATCTCATCCCCATTCCCATTCTCGATTCAAATTTCTAAACAAAAATTATTATCCAACTGCTACCTTACTACTTTGTTATCGTGCAATAATGTTGGAAAAGGAAAAGTATATCTTATGTATTGTAAAGGATAGGTCATTACTTCTGGCTAGTTGTGAGTCAGAAAACGATACCTATAGACTCTAATTGTGACTTCTGTAACACCAAATTCGGTTCATCAACATGTAATGGCTTCTCTACATAAGATTCTGAAGTAGCAGCAGCAGCAGCTGATAAATCTGAAAATAACAAAGCAAAAGATGATCAAACTTCTCGGAAAAAATGTGTCTCAAACAAAGTGTTCGACATAGAAGCAGTGCACATCATGATAGAAGGATGTCATCGATATAATTTCAAAGCCACACATACGGATAAGCGTCGTAAAACCATTGAATAATTACAAATGAGAAATCGGGAAAAAAGACAAGCATTTGAATTAGACATGGGACTAACGTGCAAATAAAGTAAAGAGATTTTTACCGGGTTTTTCCTCTGAAGGTACTGGCTTCACACAAGGGATTTCTGCACCATCCAAACAAACACATATTAGTTCCCATTAACACCCCAATGATTCAAGGGTCACACTTCTCTAAGATTACGGGAAGAGGGGAGAACTACTTCTATGGTGTAGCTCGACCTATCAGGTATAAATTAAATATAAATATAAATAAAACGCCATACAACAGAGAAAATAATTCGGGTTTCAAGCTCGGGTTGAAAAGGCCTAACCTGAACCCAACACTCAAAAGGTGTGGGTTTGCCCAACCCAAAAATTGGCCGGGTCTATTTTATGTAACCCGAAACCGCAAAAATGTGGGTCGGTTTTCAGGTGCCTGGGAGTTCATGTCCAAATTGCCAGCTCTACCACCCAAGAAGGCCAAAGTTACAGTGCATAAAATGCTAATTTCAATACCGGTTAATACAATTTGCGAACTTCACCAATCAAAGACTAGACTAGAGTTTTCCTACTCTTCCTTAACTCTTGTTCATGACAGTAAATTTTGTCCAACAAGTTGAGTACCTTTGTGCTTCTTGAAGCAAACCAGAGAACAACTGCAAGTGGAAGAAAAAACTGATGTTGAAAAATTCATCCAATATATATCCAGAAAAAAAATAGATACAACGAACTTTTTTACTTACTAAGGTGCAAGACATGCTGGACACTTGTACTTAGATTGAGCATCATTACAAACTTCACATTGTCGAGGAGCCATTGAATTCCACTGTTCTATTACAAATCTGTTAAATTTGAGCAAATAATAAACAGTCAGCTGCTGAAGCATCACTAACATAACAACAACATACAAGCTATTTGGGACCTTTAGCAAAATCACAACAACCACCAAGTCATTTCCCGGACAATATTTTAGGTCGACTACATGAATCCTTTAACAAAACTATTTGGGATCTTTAGCAAAATTAAGAATAAGCACCAACAAGCCATTTCCTGAACAAAGCTGGGGTCAACAACATGAATCCTTTAGCAAAAGATCTTTAGCAAAATTACAACAACCACTACCACTAAGTCATTTTCCGAACAATGATGAATCCTTTAGCAAAATTACAACAACAATAACCACCACCAAGCCATTTCCCGAACAATGTTGGATGAACCCTATAGCAAAACTATTTGGGATCTTCAGCAAAATTACACCACCACTATGCCATTTCCCGAACAATGTTGGGGTCAACTACATGACTCCTTTAACAAAACTATTTAGGATCTTTAGCTCGTATGCTCCTCCTCCGCTTTATCCTATTCAATGCTATCTCCTTTGCTAAGCCAAGTGCTATCACACAATGCCTCTCTACTTCTTACCATCTAAATTTTGGTCTGCCCCTAACCATTTAGTTTCTCCTAACTGAATTATTTCACTTTTCCTTAAAAAATCAATAACCTATCTACGTTCCGCGGTCCAAACCATTGTTTAAGAAGCAACACCAGCAAAATCAGAGCAACTGAAAGGTAATTACACAATTTTCATGTAAAACCTTCAGATACATCAATTAAACAACAAACGAAACAGAGATTTTGATTCAATTTAACCTAATAACAAAATCACATAACTAATTTCTGGTATATATCCAACAAACAGTAGTTCATAAGCAAACAAAATAAAAAATACATATAATTACTACTTCTTGCCTTTAATTAGGTTCACAAAAGATGAGAAAACTGAAACAGCGGAGCTCAAGATTCGTCTTTATTCTCTCGCCGTCAGCAAATCCGCCGGAAACGATGGAGCTGATCGGTAAACGGTGGTGGCGGACGGAGATAAATGAAAAGCAACGGTCGCTTTTTAGTTTTTGCTATTTTGTTGATACTCAGTTGAAGAAGACAATAATGAGAAACCTTGGGTTTGTTTTTGCTAAATATCCAATTATATATTAGGGTTTGTGTTTTTATATTATTTTGAAATATAGGGACTTCGGTCCGATTTTTGAAATATTGGAAGTGTATATAGACAGGGGTAGAATGGTCATTTAGTATTTAATTTAACCGCGTTCGTACCGTTTAGAAATTTGAAAGTTCGAGGAGTTGGTTCATACTAAAAATAATTTAGGTTGTTAGCTCAAAAAAGCTTATAGTTATGTTATATCAAAAAGTGCATCTCTTTGTTAAATTGGTATTGCGGCAGTTTTCTTTAACGATTTCGTAGAATTTTTTTAATGAAATCGAAGAGCATGATGGCAGGCACGGAGCCATCTCGACCATCACATAGAGGGGTTAGCTGGAGGCCCGAATAGGTTTTGTGCCGAAGAAGTATCAGAGGACTCTGCTTCATCGGGGTCTCCTCAACATCAAGACTACTCAGAGCATTGTCAGTGGGTTTGAGATTTATTGGTTGATGTAGGTATGGTGACCGATGATGATGGTTGGGAGAGACGAAAGTCAAGTTGGTCGAGGATGACAATTCATGAGGCGTTTAGTTGAGTTGTGGAGCAGGTTGAAGGCATGTGGTGGAGTCTAACGTGCTTCTTGTTATTCAAGCTGGAAGAACATTGCCTTCAATCACATTACGTGAATTGGTGTTTAGGAGACTCGGCTGGTGGAAGCATAGGCCACTCGGGAA
Organism: Pelargonium nanum; assembly: GCA_036897485.1. Lineage (NCBI taxonomy): Eukaryota > Viridiplantae > Streptophyta > Magnoliopsida > Geraniales > Geraniaceae > Pelargonium > Pelargonium nanum. The sequence continues at coordinate 18,453 of JAYMTF010001530.1, read as the reverse complement.
GTAAGCAGCTGGATAACATAGCGGAATTAAAGCAAAATAATATTTACAAGCAATTTAATAACTACTACTATGCTCTTAATTCTCATTTCTAAACAAAAATTCTAATTGAAACACAGTCTTGAAGTTCTAATCACTGGAATTTCATGAATCATAGCCAACAGAGTGAAAGAGATTATCAGATATGTATGACATCACAACCAATATTCAATTGAGAATACTTTAGTTATTAAAAAAAATAGTATAACAAAACAGAAACTGGAAATCAATGTGTTTCAACAGCTTGAAATGCAATAACCAGAGGGATTTAAATCCAAATCTATTGGATTTTCACATGTAAAGTCCTTCTGGCACCCCTTCTTTCTTCTTGTACATGACCTTCTCTTTTGCCTTCTTGAAATCTGCATGAGTCACCTGAACACACACAAATTCACCAATCAACAACACATTAGCTAATGCTGCTATCTGAGTTCAGAAAAGAAAATGCAAATTACTGAGACATATGGAAGCGAGTCCGCTCATCTAAGTTTAGGCGAGTCAAACCTTTAAAACTGAGTAGTGCATAGCGCAAAACTACATAGTTTGGATTAAGGCTGACAATCTGGGTCATTACATGGGACTCAACATGAACACGCCATGAATTTAAGTGGATTTGAGTTTAAACCGTTTAGTTAGTCGTTAAATAATCAGTCGTGTTCGGGTTGAGACATTTAACATAATACTATAGTTTCAACACAGCAAGGACATGACCTGCGAACCCAAATTGCCACCCCTAGTTTGGATGAAGTTGAAAGAATAGGAAAAATATTTTTTTAAAAGAAAAACTATTTTATCTACTCGTGCAGATAGCTTAATTGCATCATGATAAACTGAAGTTGAGAACCCAAGTGACAATCTCACCTTCATCCTTCGCTCTCTTAAAGCAAGCAGACCGGCTTCAGTGCAGATGGCCTTGATATCAGCTCCTGAGAACTCGTCTTTAGTCATTACAAACTCTTCAAGATTGACATCATCAGCCAGTGTCATCCTAGATGTGTGTATCTGATTGCAGATAGATGTTAATAATGAAGCAAAATGTCAAAGGTTTCGAGCAATATAACTGAGAATGAAGAGATGGACGTGATGTGGAATCGTGCCAAATCATATACCTGGAAAATGCGCCTCCTTGTCTTGATATCAGGAAGAGGAAATTCAATTTTTCTGTCTATTCGTCCAGGCCGGAGCAAGGCTGGATCGAGACTTTCAATTCTGTTTGTTGCGAGAATTACTTTAACGTCTCCTCTTGAATCAAACCCATCTAACTGGTTCAGCAGTTCCAACATAGTCCTCTGTATTTCACGTTCGCCACCTGAGTGAGCATCGTACCTGCAAGACATGTTTAATCAGAAACACAAACCCGATAATAGTGCAATCCACTGTAGAGCTGGCAACTTGAACCCAAACCCATGGAACCCAAAATCCGACCAGCATTTTTTCGGGTTTCGGTCACATAAAATACAACACATTCATTTTCGGGTGCATGTTAGGTCTTTTCAAACCAAACCTGAAAAAAAAACGACTGAAGCGAATTGAATCAATCACTCACCTCTTCGTACCCACTGCATCAATTTCATCGATAAAGACAATTGAAGGTGAGAGATCATCAGCAACTCTGAAAAGCTCCCTCACTAGTTTCGGACCATCTCCCAGGTACTTTTGGATTAACTCACTACCAACAACTCGCAAGAAAGTTGCTGAGGTAGAATTGGCTACTGCCTGGAAGAACAACAAAATCGAGGCTCATAAGCTCAGAACAGCTTTCAAACAGTAATGCGTTTCAAACCAAGCATGAAGTGTCGTGATGGGAAAGAGCACAACAATCATGAAACTCAGCCCCAACAATATTCATGCATGACCTAAAGCAACCCTTTCTACATGTTTCAAAATGGCATGATTGAAACTTTTTAAGCTAGTAACCAATACGATATACGAAACTAAGAGAGAACAACTACACGCATTAAATTGTCTTAACAATAATCAAATTAACTTTGGACGTACAACATTAGCACAAGACATGGCAACGAAAGCATGTATGACGCGTCATATATAAAAGTTAAATGTTAAAAAAAGTGTATATACCTTGGCAAGTAAAGTTTTCCCTGTTCCAGGTTCTCCATACAATATGACCCCCTTGGGAGGCTTGATACCGATGTCTTCATATAGTTCAGGATGTGTTAGAGGAAGCTCAACCGCTTCTTTAATCTCCTGTATCTGGGCATCTAAACCACCAATATCTGCATATGACTCAAGTGGAGCCTTCTCAACCTTCATCACTGACACCATGGGGTCAACTTCATCTTGAAGAAGCCCAACAACAGAAAGAACCTAACAATGAACCAGAAAGAACACGAAAAAAATAAAACTTACTATGCAAATATATATGTGGAACATAATGCCTAAAATAGTTTGGAAGCATTTTTTGGTGTTTCTGTTAGATTACCACTTAAACAGAAAATAATCACATAAAACCGTACTTATAAGAGCAAAAAACAATGGAATCATCTTTTCTGATATGTTGGATATGAGTAAGCACTGTTTGACACCTCTCTCACATGTTGCAATAATGAGTTCTCTGAGTAATACTACTAATACCAAAAAAATCAAACTCCCTAATTGCACACATATTAGAGAGAGAGAGAGAGAGAGAGAGAGAGAAAATGAGGGGAGTTCTCGGCAGTGAGATTCTGTACATGAATATATGAAGCAAATTATGGAATCAAGCTTATAAAGTTTCTCGCCCCTATCATATCAGCAAACCCCAACAATCAAAATTCAAAACACAGTAATCTAATTCTATTTGTGGGAGCAGATGTCATATGTAGAAAACTCACCACCAGACACGTCACTCAGGAACTATCACAACAATCAAAGGTCAACATATCCAATCTAACGTTTAGTAGAATTCTGATTACCAGAATCAGCACAACGAAATATATATGATCACAAATCTTAATTACGTTTCAAAATCTTAAACTCATATATGCATTTTCTTTACACCTAGAAAAAGAAAGAACAAACAACCTAATCACCAATAAATTAAAACAACTAAACAATGTCCTCTTTTTCCCATCATTTTCTTATTCTAAAAGCAAAGTTCTCAACTTTCACCCAAATAGCATTAAACCCAGAAAAGATAGACCTTCAAATACTAAATAGCATCAGAAAATCCACCACCAAACCCACATTTCAAACCCTAATTCTCCAAACCGACCACTAAACCACACCCTAAATTACTCATCCCCAAAACCAAGCACATCAAGCAGATTTCAAAAAACCCTAAAACACAAACTCCAATTACAGATATTGAAACAAACCCTAAAATCCCCATACCTTATTGTGCATCAAAATGGCGCACCCAGGTTCCAGCTGATCCTTATCGACGAACGACAAGATTCCCACATAGTACTCAGGCCCAACCGAGGACGAAACAATGGCATGATTCTCATCGATCAGCTCCTCCAAGTTCCCGACGCTCATCGGAGTTCCTCGCAAGTCATCGACCTTGGATCTGTCCTCCTCCGCCTTCTCCTCCTGCGGCTTGAGCCTCTCCTGATTGGCCACGAACTCTTCTTCCATGAGCAAATAGTCCTTGATTCGCTCGAGTTTTAGCAGCCTCAGCTTGCACTTGCTGTGCGGCGTCACCGTCGGCAGCCGAGCCGCCGCCTCCGGACCCTTCTGCTTCCGCTGCTTCCGGCCGACACGGGAAGGCGCCGGCGGCGGCTCGAACTTCTTCTCCTTCTTGTCGGCGCCGTCCTGTTTTCGGTCGCCGGGCATGCCTTGCCGACCCATCCCGCCGGGACTGCCTTGACCCATGATTTCAGAGTCTGATTCTTGGACTCCGAGAGTGAGAGAGAGAGAGAGAGAGAGAGATTTGGAATGTTGAGTGTCTTTGGGAACAAGTTAGGCTCTGTGATGCATTGAGCTCGTCGATGTATATAGAGATGTGAAGGCGAAAAATAAAGGTAAATGATACATTTATGGTCCCTCAATTATATATTTTGTTACAAATTGACACAAACTTAGTTTTTATTTCAATTTGGTCCTCAAACTTTCTAAAGTGCTCTAATTGGCCTCAATATCTGTCATTCTATTTTGAATGGGTTTCAATTGATATTGACGGCGTCAAATAGGTTGAAGTGACAATTATTTTGAAAAAAAATTGTTGACACGGTGGCAACCACGATAAAATTTACAGATAAAATCATCTTTGAACAAACTTGTATATTTGAAGGAGATGATAGTCATGATAATCTTGTCCAATTTTGGCTATTAGTCATATAATTTTTTTATAAAGTTGTCTCATTTGTAAGGCTAAATGTCATGTGGTTGCTAACGAAACGAATTGTCACATAATTATGGGCCAAAATATGACCAAGTAATTGGACTCAATCTATATATGGGCCTGAAAACAGAAACAATTGAGAGATTTTTGCTTTGTAAAGATCAAAGGCCCAAAACTCAAAATCCTATAAGCTTGTGAGTTATTGATCAATATGAGTATTTCACTTTCAAATTAAGATCTTGTTTGGTAACACTACCGAGAAATTACAAGGAGATTGTTAAAATTATATGATATCATAAGGCACTCACTGTTGTTTATAATCGACATATGCAGTTATCACTAGCACAATATCATGGAATTCATTTGAATTTGCAACACCCAATGTCAATACTCTACAATATTGATAACTAAATTAATGGATACGAAGAAACTGTTTCGATGACAACACAAATTTAAACAGATTTTAACCCGTTTAATTGGATTTGTGTCGCAAACTTGTTTACTCACATTTAAAGATAAAAATATAAAACTTCAAACATAGCGTGAAAAATAACTCATTGATTAACAAGAAATGTTGGATCATGTCAGGTCAATATCAACATGTTCATTAAGCTGCAATTTCACAACACCTTTCTTTAACTCTAACCAATAGAATCCGAATTCGCAACATCGAACAATTCGCAAACCCGGAACTTCTTTCCATATAAAAGGTATATAGTGATAACAATGTATATTACAATGTTGGATCCTCCCTCACTACTACACTCTTTTCTTTACCACTCCATGCATAGCAAACCAAACAGTTCAAAAAATAAAATAATACCGCAAAACAAAAGGCACTCTTGAAATTGCATTCACACGAATATACAAATTACACGAACAATGAATAAAGCCACGAGGAAAAATAAAGAAAAAGACTCGAACACCCACAAATGATAGGTGTTATTAGTTGGTATCTATTGTAGTACCTGTTCGGGCTTGTGAGATACGGTTAGCATAAATAGTCACCAAACGCAACTGCGTGCTGTTGAGCCCTTCCAAGTATGGCAAGAATGCTTTTCCGAGCATGATGTAAATATCCACCAGACAGAAGACAACAGTCTGTACGAACCGAACCAGCAAATATTTAAATGCATTAGGAATGGATAAGACATAGTAGGTGTAATATTATAAGCTGAGTGACTAGAGCTGGCAATTCGGGTTTCAGATCAGAATCGGGTTAGAGGTATATCCAAAACTGATCTGAAAGAGGTGTGGGTTTTGTTCAGGTTGCCCGGCCTGAATTAAGTGGCAAACCCGACCCAAATCTGCAGAAAATGTGGGTCGGGTTTCAGATCAGGTCCCAAATTGCCAGCTCTAAGTTGTGTGCCTGGGGGTTCACCGAGTCGAAAGAAACTTCCGTGAAAACATCTATTTTGTTTTTGTTCATCTTCCATACAGTAGGTCTATAGGTGTAAAGTTAAAGATGCACAAATTGTTTTTGAGGTCGCCAACTCTATGTAGTCCAGAATTAACAAGTTTTAAGAGAGATGAAATACCATATTCTTGAATGGAAAAACTAGCAAAATGGTCCCCGAGATCATTTTATGTCAAAACGGTTCCCCAATCGAAAAGCAACCAAAATGGCCCCTCATGTTAACTTTCCTTAGTTTTTTCGTCAAAAAAACTGACATGGCACTAAAAAAATTGAAACTAATATCTAATGGATGTCATCATCAGAGTCTATTTTGGTCAGTTTTCAATAGTTAGGGACCATTTTGGCATGAAATTGATAGTTCGGAAACCATTGTAGTAGTTTATCGGTTTATCCTTCTTGAATTCTTCATATAATAGGTGACAAAGGATAAGACACCAAGGATGCCAAATCAACAATTTTGGGACGTGGCATCAAAAAAATTGAAACTAATTATCTAATGGATGTTATTGCCAGAGTCAATTTTGGTTGGTTTTCAATAGTTGAGGGATCATTTGACATGAAATTGATAGTTCATAAACCATTTTAGGAGTTTAACCTTCTTGAATTCTTCGTATAACAGGTGTCACAAAGGATAAGACACCAGGGATGCCAAATCAACAATTTCGAGGCACTAGATTCGACAACATGAAAAGTAACCAAAGAAAATGCATTTAAGGATATAAAAGTTACCTTGCGAACATCTGCACTCTGGTTTCCGAATGCTTCAAAAAGAGCGGGCAAAAATGAGGGCAACTGAGCCATCAATTCCTCCTGCGATAGCCGGCCCACAAGCTGAAACACCAAAAAACAGATATTAAAAAGAGGAAGAAAGAATTGTTGGAATTTGGAAAGTTATATCACTGATTAAACAAATCCTAGCATATTATGGCTTCAAATGTTTTGGAATCAGGATTATTATGTGCGGGTCGGATTTCGAGTGCCCGCAAGTTCAGGTTCATATTGTCAGCTCTACATAGCATTTCAATAGATTCATACACAGATAAATTAGGAATCAATAAAAATAATATAATTCAAGTCAGATTGTCAGAACTCGGAAGGGCCAAGCACAGACAAGAATAAGTAATTGAACACCTAGGGACTGACAAGAATCAGTAAGACCGCCGCAGCTAAACAAAGAACAATCAAGGATTTCCATATCAAACTGCCCGAAAAGTCCCAACACAAATCACAGTATCACAAAATATCCAGTCAAAATAATCTCAAGCCATCTGATATTGCAACATTACAGGATAATCAATAGTGCTCAAGCAATGTACCTTTGTCAAACAATTTATGCAAGTAACAAGAGTCTTCTCATCTTCAGTAACCAATAGAGGGACAATAACCTGTCACGTGAATGTATTTGAAGCGTCTTTACATAAGAAACCACAAGAAACAAAACAAAAATATTAATTATTTTATTGAGAGAGCCACATACACTTAGACATCTGAAAGGATCGTAATTAGCCAGCACAATAGTCAAGCAATGCTCTGCTTCATTTGAAACCTGAATGTGAAACAAAAAAAAAAAAAAACATTTGAGGTATGGGGAGAAAAGCCATGAATGGAGTTGAGAACAATATAATCAAATAAGGTTACCTGAGGAGCAATATCTTTTGTAACATGGAGCAGTTTTTCAATTACAATCTCAATAGACTCTTCCATGGCATCTTTCTGAGAAAATGACATGACAAAGAATAAAACCCTTAAATTCTCTAACAAGACATTGAAGAGAGTACATAAAAAAAAAGGCATGTTTACCAGTAGTAACTCAAGAAACACGTCATTCTCATTCACATAGAAGAAATATAACATACCTGATTTTTCAGCATTTCCAAAATCAATGAAAGAGCAAGTTCCCGAATCGATGAATCAGCATCATCCAACACCTCAAGTACAATCGTAAGAATCTGATTGAAGTACTGCAAATATTACAATGTAACTATCATAAATTAGCACTCAAAATACCTAGTCAAAAAGATAAATAAAATAAGAGACCACCTCCAACAAAAGCAATCTAGCGAAGGTTTTTAGGTAGTAAGACAACATTCAAGATCATAACATAAAAACATATTCATCTTTATATGAATGAAAATGAAGCAGCAACAGATGAATCTTGCATGAACCTTGGTCCAAATAGAGTGATGACTGAAAACTAATATTCACCGGGGAAATAAATGTAAACATCATCCTTTAGTCTTTTACTACTGTCAAATAAGTCAAAAATGCTGAAAGAAGCAGATTGTTGTTTCAAAAGAAAAACAAAAAAAACAAAGAGGAAGAGAACAGGTCATACCTTGGTCCAAATAGAGCGGTCATTAGCCAAAGATGTATCAATTAATTGCTGTAGTGCACTACGCTTACTAGCAGAAGTGCTTTCATCAATTCCATTACCAATCTACATACAAAATGAAGGGAATTTCCAAGAATTTTAATGACATCTCATAATTAACTTGTCATCATTACAATAAAAAAACCTTGATGAGAAAGAACTCACCATGTGAAGAATTTGGGGGATGCTAGGCGTGGAGTCAGACATAGAGTTAACCTTTACAGCTGTAGGTTTCAAGTGATCAAGGTCTAAGTTAGAAGAAGCTTCATTATCATGTCCAATGCCTTCGGCATCCCCTCCATGGTCCGAGCCCATCAGACCATTATTTTCTAAGTGTGAGGTAGACAAACCCTCCAAGTTCACACTACTGTCCACATTATCATATCGGCTAGCCCAAGATCCCTCATTTTGACCTGTGGAACTGACAACCATGTAAGCCAAATCCTTACTTCTAGAACTATGAACATCAGTTTTCGGTCCACTCTCAAAATTTGGATAATAACTTTCCCGACTTTCATCAGATACTCCTTGGCCAAAATGTCCAGTCATTAGACTTGATTCCTGTGTAGAACTCCACTTTCTGCCGCCATCACTGTCAATGGAACCAGAAGAATATCTTCCAAAGTATTGACTCTTCTTTGGCATGCCAATGTATCCATCCTCAGAAGATGTCCCAACAACATCAGATGGATCATAAGAGGATTTGGTACGCTGTCGCTCTTTCTTGCTCTGCAAAAAGTTCATTAGGTCCACTTCTATGCGAGGGGTATACTGCTTAAGGGCCCGTCTCAATGAATTTTGTTCTTCAACTGACAAACTAAGAATAAAATTCAGGACTGCTGTTGAATCAAAGTGGGAGAAAACAGATATTATGCATGTAATAGCTGCTTCCTTGAGCTTAGTATTTTTATCGTAGACCAAAGGTTTCAATTTGGCAAGCCATAACTTCAGGATTCCACTATTACTACAGCCTTCAGAATTCATTGAATGCTTATTAAACGAACTGATAGCATACTCAATCACCGCCAATTTAGCCTTTGGTGATCGCTGTTCATCCAATGACCTGAGCAAAGCAGGTAGTAGTGTGTCTACACTATAAGTTTTGCTAACAATTTCCAAAGTTGCGGAGCAAGGTTGCCTAACTAGCTCTTTGGGATCAATTAATCGGGAGAAAACATGAGGTAAGATTCTCTCCATATAACCCTCAAATGGTTTTCGGCAAGATGGAATAATATCAGCCAGAGTTGAAAGAGCCGCCTGCGCAACTTTATGGTGAGGATCATCCAAGTGCTGGAAAAACAGCTTCATTACCTTCTCAAAATTCTGGATTACTTCTTGAATACCTTTTGGACCTTGTAGCGGCAATGAGCGAAGATAATTGAAAGCAGCAACTCTTGCAGACCAATCAGAATTTGAACTCAGCCCCTCACTTAGAGCTTCGTTAAGAGAAGCTGGACCCTCTACACAGCTTGACATCTCCCCAAGTGACAGCTGGCTATCATCAAAACTCCTCCTCCTGGTAGCAGACATCCGACCAGCTGCGTGCTTCTTTAACAGCGGCTTCTGGAAATTTGGAACATAGCTACTATGTGAGTCCCTTGGACTTCCATCCTTGTAAAGTGTGTCCAGATACTGCCTATCATTGTGTGAATTCATAAAACGCCTGGAGTCTCTAACGTCAATGTTTTCTTCAGAAGACTTTCTAGTTGCGTACGATGAATGAGTGGACAAATGCTCAGTTGCAACATTACTGCGATAGGATAATCTACTAGAATCTTTGGAAGCTTGAATTTGAGAGATAATATCAGATAAAACCAAGCCACCATTGCGGCCACTACCTTTATTGGTATTTGAGGTAGTTGAGTCTAACATTTTAGAGCTTGTGAGATGATTTGACGCTGGCACAACAGCAGGGAATGGTGGATCACGAGATGATGGAGGGTCAACTCCTGCACTAGGATCAATAAGAGAATAATTATGCAGCTCATAAACTATTCAAAATTATCTAGTTCACTCAAACTGATTCATCACAACTCCATCAAGTTACTTCATATACTAAATAAATCATTCAATACCTAGATCCAAACTAGATGATCGGAGAGCAGAGGGATTCTGTTTATCAGATATATCCAAACCCCTAAGCATGCTTTCAATTGCAGTGACCTTCTGCTTGCTTGCATGTAACACACTTTCAAGACTTCGCTCAGTCGTCCCTTTCGCAATTTGCTTTGAATGTGACAGATGGAGTCCAGCAGATAGAGATGTTCCTGAGGATGCGCTTGAGCTCCTATCCATTGCAACGATAGCAGAAGTTCCATATCCAGGCAGACTCAAATGCGCAGATGTCTGAGAGCTGAATGACATTTGTGCACTTCTATCACGGACTGAAGGAGAAGCATGCCTTCTATGCATGCCCCCATCTTCTTCATTTATTAACTGCACAGAAAATTGTCATTTAAGTCCATGATTTACAAATGAAATTAAGTACATATCATATTCTACAACTGAAAAACGCGTACCCTTTGAATTACAGGATCAAAGCATTGAAATAAGCGCCGTGATCGTTCTGGCCATGTTTTTGCAAACATTCTATAGCACATTCTGGCTGTAGATCGTACCTGCAAATTTAAGCTTTATTAAGAACATCTGGCATATAACAAGTGGCCTTAAGAAAAGTAAAATCCTAAAACTAAGCTCTTGCATTCCCATTCTGTATGCATGCACAGATAGATGTAATGAACATCGACATGAATGTCAAACCTGATAGATGGATCACTCACACATCCCCACACAAAAGACAACAGAATATTGACATCACAAATACCTCACTCATTGCATCTGCAACACAACACTTAATTAAATCTTCGTAAAGATCAGCTGAGCGCTGTATTTCTGGTGCATCAGCCCAATATTCTAGTATCAACAAGGCATACTCACAACACCTGCAATGCAAGAGGAAAAGAATAAGCCATAAATAACAATAACCACAGCATGCAATACTCCAAAGTAGAAGGGCCAGAACCAGACCTTGCACGAAGTATTGCATTTCGGTCATTCTTTGCACTATCAGCTATGCGAGGAAGCACACGGGCAACTTTGCAGTTGCGCAACATCTGAAAAACAGGAGTGAGAAGGTAAAAGAAGTGTACTCAAAGAAATATGCACAAATAATAATAAAAAGTAGAGAAAATAAGAGTATCATAAGTGTTTACCGTTTTTATGCAGTTATCTGCAGATTCTGCAATTACAAGTACAGTAATCACAACAAGCTTGAAAAGGGCCTGAATATGAAATCAAAGAATAAATTAAGGTTTTAATATATGAAAATAATAAGATTGCAAAAGCTAGCAAGAAGTTCAACTTACAGGAATGAGCATCTCAGCACACGCCTCAAAATCTCCCAAGAGATCCTTTGATAAAAAGCATAATAGATGGCAAGCCTGAAATTCAACAAGTTACCGTAACTATAATTAAGTTGTGGACTTTGCTATCACTTACATTTTCAACACCTAATCTCCTAATGACCCCTTCCAAACAATCCAACTACAACTACAAAAAAGAAAACATGACTTGGTTTGCAATTGCCTTTTTTTCTTATCTAGTACTTCTTTTAATTCACTATTACAGTATTATCAAAAAAAAATCCAACACAACTCTGAAGAGATTGTTAATCAATTGTTCTACCTTTGTTTTCCTGCTAGGTAACTATTCTTCTTCAGATAAACAAGTCTAGAAAATGGGAAACATATATCAATTAAACAACTAAAATTACAATAAACTTAATTGTCATCCATCCAGCTACTTTTCATGTAGCACCAATGCAAAGAACTAGTTGAAAAACCATTGCTTTTTTCGATAAGCAAGAACTAGTTGAAAAACCATTGCTGGAGGGTGCAGATTAAGCATCACAGTATTTTTTAAAAAGGCATAATCAATAAGTAGGAACTAGGAATCAGTCTAAAAAGCTTTACAGCAAATGTGAAGATCCAGAATAGAAGTGAAAGGGGTGCAAATGATATGATACCTGTTTCACTATACTAGACCTCCGATCAGATAATTGTACGGTAAGTGGGCCAACAAGTTGTTTCAAAAGTCCCCGGAAACACGGGTAGTCGACAGCACCTAATTGCAAGAAATTAATGGCAATAGATGAATTTGATGAGAAGGTTAGACGAAATATCACACTAGTTTAAGAATAATCAAACATAGAGACAGAAGAGTGGCAAACCTCCGTACACAAGGCCTTCAACTCTTTGCATGGCAGCAATACGTACAGACCAGTCTTTTTCTGGAACAAGTGTGGACGCAATCTTCTCAAATTCCCTTACTAGCTCTTTTTCAGAGTACACTTTAATTGGGTCAACAGGTTTCTCGGTGACATCACTATCTCCTGTATGGTCGAGAAGAAAAAAGCAAGGAAGCACTAATTAATGCTTCAACACAGAATGTAAAGTTTATAGTTAATAAGTGATCAATAAACAACTTCAGTAATTTCTGTCTGCAACATCCATGCAACTAATTTCCTCCAAATGGACACCAAGCAGATACAGAGGATGGTGACTAGAAAAGGTTAGACTATTCAGTACTAAACAGTATATTTCAATTTAAAATGTAGATACTAGTACGCAACATGAACGTTAAGATAACAAGTCTAGAGTGAAGGAACTACTTATCATAGACAGAGAATTTTGACTGAAGTATTGATCATATGGAATTAACATTTCATACATAGAATTGTTCTAAACAATCAACTGTAACATATCAGACTAACCGCCAAACAGAGACGATTCCCGTGAAGAAGTCTTGGCCTTTGGACTACTTTTCTTGCTGTTATGGCTCGCAGGCTTCATCTCGCCGTGTAAATGTCCCTCTGAAGAACGAATTTGTGGTTCAATTTTCTCTAATCTGGCATTAATATCTTTTACCTGCCATGTAAATGTTCTGTATTAGCAACAGTCACATCAAAAGAGTATTAATGTCCTTCTGGTTTTTTTGGACTTGAGATAACATTAATCATTTAGATAAACTCATAATGCAAATGAAGACATGCACTGTAGCTACAACTGAATTCTCAGCAAGATACACACCATATATGAAGGAAGATTATGACGATGAAGTTCATCGCGGAACTGAGGTCCTGTCTGTGTATACATTTCCTGGAAAGGAAATAACCAATCAGATTAGAGGTTCACTCACCAAATAAGAAAATTTGAATGAGATAAACACAAAATCCCTAGAACAGCTTAAACAAAGTTGGAGCACAGATGAGACATGCAAATCTAGGTGTACGCACAATGTCAGTGGCACTGTAGCATAATTGGCCGGTGATAGAAAATTGAAGAACCATTCAAAATAATACTCCCTCCGACCCAAAATAAGTGTCCTATACTCCTATTTGAGTTGGATTTTTGTCCCAAAATAAGTGTGTTGTTTCTTTTTTAGGAAGTTAGTTATGCATGAATTGTCAATAATGAATAATGTCCATATAATAAGTTAGTTAGTACCCCTTGAGTTTGTTAGAACACATGTCCATGGGAATGGATGAGTAAAAACACAACACTAATTAACTTCTTATTTTTTCTCAAAATATAAAGTAAAGACGCTTATTTTGGGACAGAGGAAGCAGCATTCAAATGTTGTCAACTAATACAGCAGATTGTCGCTCATCAAGATATCTGGAAAAATTATTACCAGGAGAACGAAAACAAAAAAAAACACATTTAGACTCTAGAGATATATCACTTGGAAAAATGGCAAAAGCATCAAACTCTAATAAAAAATATGTTTCTGGAGCTGTTATCTTCAATCATATTTCACCATAAGATGAAAGCATAATTCACAAGAGCATATGGTGACAAATTGAATATGATCATATAACTCCACCGTAGTAGTTCGTTAAAATCACTTAGAGCTGAAGTCTTCCAAATATTATTCTTTTCAGGGAATAATATCAACTGTAATGAGGGTAGCATTAACATTTGTTTAAGCTGAAAAGAAAATTCTCAAGAATACAGAATAAGATATAAATAACCTCAATAGTTGAAACCTAGAAGTTCTGTTAGATATTAACTTAAAACTTCAGACCAATAAGGACAACAATCAAATTCTTTAAGAGAAAAATAAATAATAACAATTTTGAATACAAATTAATTTCCGTTGAAGCAGAAAAGAGAATTACCCAAAGCAAATAATGACAAATTGAATATCCCAAAATAACTTAGCCCAAAATATCACACTAGTACTAATACAAATATGATGAAGAAGCTAAAGTGTAAAAAACAATAATTTCCATAATACGGGTGACAGTTACCTCGATGCACAATATAGATGCTTCCCTTACACTATGGTTTGGGTCATTTAACAATTGCAAAATCTGTCATCAAAATATATTTATAATAATTAAAAAAAAAAGGTTAAAATATTATATTACTCAATCAAGAAAAAAAGATTAAATAAATTTTAAATAAAACGTGGCCAAGTGAATGAAAATACAGGAGGAAGAATAGCCCGTTGAAGAGGAAGTTCGGTAGCTGAAAAAAGACTGATTGCTGATGTAACAGTTCGCGCAAACTCTTCTCGGACTCGCCAACTTTTGTGTGTCCAGGCATAAGACCCAGCTCTTTCAACAATGATTGTTGGAGAAGAAACCTGAAGCACAAACATATTGTTTTAGTTTCTGTCCCAATTGACTACCTTTCTTTGCATAATCCAGAACTGAAATAATTCCGTTATTCCATTTATTTTGAAAACTCTGGACAAACTATTACTTCCAATTTGCACCTTAAAGTAAAGCAACCAAATAATTACATTAAGACCAAAAGAAATTTGGAAGATAAGGTGACAACTAAACCAAGTGTAACAATATGATGGAAAATGGCACAACAAAACTCAAAAGTAAATATTGAATCTACTACAAAATGCTCACACCCTATGTCTTTGGCAAGAATAACCACATCAAACTTCTAAGTACGAAGTTCATCTATAAATTGATTGTCATATGTAACTCATGAATGACCAAATAGGCAATCACAGTAATATATTTTACAAATACAGTAGCATTTCCATCAAACTTAGAGAGAGTGATCTGCAAATGAGAAAACATGCAACATTCACCAGAAATCTCAACGCTGTCAACTTAGACTGAAAATGCACACAAATTTAAGATCAAAATCGCAAAATTAGCAACATGCCCTCAAAACAGAATGTGAACAACAAAAATTGGATTGATAGAACACCTACTAATAAAAATTGACCAAAATTCAAAGCCCTGACTCGATAGCCAATAGTCTAAAATCAAAGCAAAGCACAATAAAATTATAGTTACTGAATCAAAAATTACGCTACCAAGCTAATATAAAATGAGTTTCACTTCCGAACTAAAATTCAAGCAACATGCGCCAAAAGTGTACCTCCATGAGCGTGAGCAAAAGCCGCCTCGCGGCGTCTCTAACAGGCTGCTTGCCATCGCCCAACCGCTCCACCACGGCGGGGACGAGCGCATTGAAATGCAACTTCAGATGCTCGCCGGACAAAACAGCCGCGGAGGCCAGAGCCTGCAAAGCTCCCTGAGAAACTCTGAAGTTATTGTCCTTGAGGAGATCCATGCAGCAATCAACAAGCGAGGTCACTTCCGACGAACTCAGGCTCTTCCTGGAAGCTTCTAGAAGCTGGTGGAGCCTCTCCACACCGGCCATCCGCTCCTTAGTGTCCTTCGCTCGCGCCAACTCCAGTGCCTCCTCCATTGCTGCGATAGGGTTCCCGGCGATGGATCTGGCGCGGAACAGCTCAGATCTGGAGCTCGAAGCTGCGGATTTGCGGCTCAATTTGGAGGAAGACGAAGAGAGACTGAGGCTGAAAATTCAAAAAATGTAGTGTTGAGAGAAGCGGAGATTCTGGAAATGGCGGTGATGGTGTTGCAGTGAGAGAGAGAGTGGTGATGGTGTAGAGAGAGAAAGAGAAGAGGAAAGCTAGAGAGAGAAAGAGATTGACGAGGAAGATGATGAAGCTATGTGGTTGGCTTTGGCTGGGTTTGGGGTGGGTGGTTGGTGGTAGAATTACACTAACCGCCTCCGGTTTCTTCGTAATTTACGGGGAGTGCCACTGTGTTGCCAAGTAGGCAACAACGGCACAGTAGTTTTCGACTTTTCAATTTTTTCTAACGGTAAATAAATTTTATACTAGTATTTATTTAAATAAATATCATATATATTTTGAAAAACTTTGTTTGTTCCGCGCTTTCTTTCTCTCAGCCGTTTTGAGAGTCGGCTAGTCTTTTTGCATAGGTATGGTTGTTCATGATTTTTAAAGCGGTGACAGCTTTTTGAGTTTGCAAGTAGCAATTTATGGTCTCTCTCGTTAATACAACGAGTTTTTACTTTTATAGCAAGTTAAGGTATTGTCAGAGCTTGCAGAGCGGCGATAGCGTTGGTTCATGGTGGTTATTTTATTGGTGTGTGCAGGGCAACAGGAGGCGATTGCAAAAAAAAGGATAAGATAGCTTAGAAGGTAGTGGCTTGGTGAAAAGTCATCGGATTCGAGTTTGCTATCGAATTCGACTGGCAAACCCGATGGTGGCGTTGGGCGGTTGGTAGAACCTTTCACGTGGTAACCTTAAGTTCCAAGTGCAATCGGTTGTTGTCAGTTGTGCTCTTCGGGCTGGGGTATGATTCTAGTGCCTTCAACTTTATTATTCAGGCTTATAAGAGTATTGCAGTGTCTTCGTTTTGATTATTCACAATATTTTAGCCATCGTGACTCAGTTTGGTAGTGTCGTTTTTTTTTTGGGTTGGTCTACGAACCGACTGGCCCACCAACTAGTTAAATTTTTATCTTTTGCCAGATTTATCTAATTTAATTTTAAACGTGCTTGTTATCGAATTTGAAATTAATAAATTATTATTTTTTTGCGTTTGATATAGTAAAAACTAACAACCTAATGATGATTTAAGTTGATACTAGAAAGAATCCAAAAGAGATTGGATGAATGCTGATTTGTTGAGCCTTCCGTGTGTTTATTCTTTCGTGTTTAATTAAATCTTCCAACAACATCACCCAAAGAATTGTTTTCAAATATTTTCTGTTTTTTTCTCTTATTTAAAGTTGAACAAAATAATATAATTTGTTGTTTTTTATTCAGCGATATAATTTATTGATTCAAATATGTATTTAGGTGAACAAACCTCCAAGAAAATTGTAGATAACATTAACATTTTTTTATTCCACAAACCATTGAATTTGTATGAAATGTACACATTAATATCAAAAGACTAATAAATGATTTATTTCACAACAACCAATTTGTTGTTACATGTATAGGTTGGTGAGTCATATGATATGATAATATCATTGAAAAAGATTGAAATATGTTTTGGTTTGGTATTTGAATTATCTACTTTGTATTTAATTAAGTACGTAATTTGATGTGTTCTAATTTTTAGTATTGAAATTATTTCAATTTGATCTCAAAATAATGTAAATTTGTTTTATATTAGTTTAATTTTTGTATTTGTACAGTTAAAATAAGAATGATGTGTAGTTGAATTCAACATCTTATTTTTTATATATTTTATGAAAACGATGGCATTGCGTCCGCTTGACTTTTGGAGGTACTTCCGAAAGTACTTTCGCTCAATCTGTCAAACGAACTCATGGACACAACTCTAACACTTGACATCCTCGTACTTTATGAACATGTTGATAACACTTACACGACAGTTGAAATAATAAGCGATTCCTTGTGGTATTTTATCCGTCCTTTATTGCTTGAATGACAAAAGGAATCCAAAACCATATGAAACCCAAAGAGTCTACTCGTAGCTTCTTGGTAATCCACGCCACCAACGAAGCTCAAAAGGCTTGCGGAGAATGACAAACTCATCTGAATAGTCATATCCCAAGATTACTCTACTTAATAGCGTGCTACATTAAATAGACAACAACACTTGGTCCAAAAATATGGAGCACTTGTAACTCATTTAAACTTAAAACACTAATAAACGTTACATAAACACGTAAACAATACACCATCATTGTTCTTGTACAAATTTGACTGAGTTAAATAGACGAATCACCGCATATGACAAAATAAATTATCCAACTGTTTTGTTTTTAAAAACATTTTACACAAAGAAATGAATATATATATATATAAGTTATTAATCACTTCATCAAGAACTCACATTGTTTTTATCCAAATACTGATTTTGATTCTTCAATTTTCAACTCGAAAACTGTTCATTCAAACTGACAAAGGCCTTGTTTGGTAAGTCTACTTCACCTCTACATGTTTTGTCTATAGACAATTTATCCAGAAAAAAAAAAGACTGTTTGGTACATCTACTTCTCCAT
>JAYMTF010001529.1:0-22849 GCA_036897485.1 Pelargonium nanum | reverse complement strand
CGCCGCTCTGAAAATCAGGCGCAGCCGTACGAAAACCCTAATTGACTCTCAAAACATCAGAGGAAGAAGAAACCCTAATTAAGCCCTTTATGTTTGTACTTCATTGTTCTAAAATATTTTTTTAAAAAAAAAGAGAGAATATTTACTTTTACGATGTTTTATGCGTAAAGTTTCAACTAGTTTATTATACAGAGACATGAAATTCAGTAAGACATAAAAGACAAATATGAAATCAACGATTTGTTCTTATAATTTTATGAGAATGAATATACTCGTTAATTCATGAGGCGACAAAAGTGTTGTTTGGTAATAAAATTTTGAATGATATTTTTTTATATCTAATTATTAAATAAATTATGATGATATACATGAAATAATAATTCTTAAATTTAATAAAATAAATTACAATGCTTACCTTATAACAAAATGAGCATTAGATTTCATAGTAAAATAGTGTACTATTTTGCCTTTGTCAATAAAAGTGAGAATTTGATTCTGAAAAAATCATAGCCCACAGTTACTGGTATTATGGAACCTTACATGTCTGTTAGGCCCAACATTATCTATATGCTTGGCTGCAAAATGTACACACCCACCACACCTCATGCATCCACGTATTTCTCTTCGCTTTATTTAGACATAATTGCATACGACATTGTGTTTCAACGTAACATAGCAAATACTAAAAGAGTATCATTTACACGTAAATACCCTCTCTAACTCGATAGAATGCCAAAGGAACCAAAAAAAAACTTCAACAAAATTTTAATCTAGCACATTTCGTCCAAGGTCCTAGCAACAACCTCCTTCTAAATTTTCCAACAAACCTATTGAAGTGCTACGTGTCAACAAATCTGTGAAAACGTCGCGAGATTTTATTTGGCTATAAAATGTCGAAGGAAGGAAAAAGTTCAACAAAGGTATAAGACTCTTGTGCGACCTAGACAATAAAAAATGCTTAGAGCTGGAAGGAAACTGGTGGTACGTGATATTTCGTAAATAAAATAGTTCATTGTGGAGACATCATGTGAACTCGTGTTTTTCCTAAATGTCTCACACTTTGGAGCTAAAATCATGAGTCGAGCCATGAAAAGTAGGATTGTATTGAAAAGGGGCCCAAAATATTCAACCAAAGAAGCCCCAAAATTACTTGTTGTAAGAGTATTGAGTTGGATGAAGAATGAAAAAATGAGAGTTTGAATCGAACCAATATTATATCCACAAAGCTTCAAAAATACATGACGAAAGCGCAAAATGAGCCCAAAATTAGTCCTCACTTGCTCAAAGGCACGCGAGATGATTGTCACATGTCAATTTAATAGTTTAAAGTTTATAGGTCTAAGTATACAAGAGTAAGATTTCTAATACATGTGTTGTGCCCCATAAGGGGTGGCGCAATGGTCAAGACACACATCTCCATGTAGGAGATCGTGGGTTCAAATCTCATTGCGTCGGGCGGGGTGGGGTTTGGGTTGGGAGAGCTACCCCTGTTGTGTAGCTCAATTTAAAAAAAATATATATATATACATATGTTGTTCTTCATGAAACTCATATTGATGATGAATTGTGGTTTTTCTGATATGACTATCAAAATGAAACAAAAATATGGACGATGAGTATTAGGGAAATGTTACTAAAATAGATCTGTTTAGAGGGAGGAGTTATTCAATAAGTTTGTGGGCGTTTTTTCATCATTAAGTTTAGACCATTGTAATTGAGCATTTGAGCTAAGTTGAATGATTCGTTCCTGATGAGTTTTTTTTTTTTTTTTTTTTTAACTCTATGATAACTTCGGATGACTCTAAACTCTTAATTTTGTATTTCTAATTACAATACTTTAAGAAAATGTACTTTTAAATTGAACTTCTTTTAACAAGATAATTAGACGATATGTTAACCTATTTTTTGAGTTGAGGCTTATATTATTTATGGGTGACTCTTGACCCATGAAACCGCCTATAACCTATCAATGGCCCAAACCGCTATAGGTTTTGGACGAATATTGACGAGTTGTAGAATGAGTTACTCAGACTTAGCGGTTTAGATCGGCCCATACCCACTGCGGGCGGACAATTCGTAATTAACAAATCAAAAACTAACATGAGGCATTACATCTAAAATACATATATGAACATGGCATGCCTGAATCACCCTCTTCTTTATTATTGTAAATATGAAACTACTAGAAACGAAATCGTTTATTTCATTTGAAAATGTCCTAATCAGTTGTTAACAACCCATCACCTATGACCAAAATACAATGAGAGCTGATGTGATATTTATTAATAAAATATGTTTCTCCTTTTTTCATGATGGATTTTTATAGCTTTTATTTCTTTTTCATATTTATTGATATCTACCTTACAACCTCTTTTTTATTTTTATTTAATTTAATTTAAATACATGGTAGCTAGGGAAAACGATTTTAGTCCACATGCTATATATGAATTTTGGCTATTTTTTTGGCAAGAGGACAAAATAATATTAATGTCAATCGTCAATTATATGTAGAGTGGACCAACCCATCCTATATTAATATTTTGTTAAATGTTGCAATACGAAATTCATGCCAACCCAAAAGTTGACATGTTAATTTACATTGTGATCCAAATTGGTTTTTGATATATTTTATTCTTTTTTGAGTTTATTTAATTTTTTTATTGGCTCACATTGAAAAGATATATGTGAATTATTTATTTTCAGTAAGTTGTAACATAGTTGTAAAATTTCATATTAAGTATTTGTTGCAATTATATTGTTTACATTCACATTTGAAATATTCAATTTTCTTTTGAGATCTATAAATATTCATAGATTGGAATCGAAACAAACAATCGGAAAGATTAAAAAAAATCTCGATTCATGCTCATAATCGGGCATCCTAGTTAATTCACGAGTCCTTTAATTTGCAAAACGATAAATAAATCTAGTGCTAGCAAAATCATACATTGACGCCAAACCGTCTAAACATTATCTCGGCCTGACTTCTATTCTTACAAGCTCACAACCGAACGAGCATCCGACTTCAAGACAATATGATCCCAACATTTTTCATAGTCAAAATTGCATTCCGAATCTCCCAAGTTTTTGCCCTCTCGGGTCTAAGACAACCTCGAGTCCGATAACACGTACCCAAGAACCTGTCATTGTAAGTAGGAAATAACTACACACATTCTTTGGTAATGACTTGTTCAATTTAAGTTTCCATTTATTGTGAAGGTTTGAATTAGAGAGCTCGAATTCAATTAGAGAAAATTAATGTTTAATTAATTAGAACTTTTTTTTTTTTTAAGGGAATTAATTAGAACTTTAATTTGGCTAATTAGCTTATCTATACTATGCATGCCACTTGTTGTGCCTTTAACATTAAAAAGTCTAAATGGGTTATCCTAAGTATGTACAGTACATTATTAAACTTAATTATTGCAATAACTACTTAATTAATTAATTAATGGCTAAGTTGAATATTGATACAGTATATTGTAATATTTTTGGGTGTGGTTAAGCGTGTATTAAAAGAAATTAATATCCTCAATTCTAAATTAGATATTGCCCTACTCAACCATGGATATTAAAATAATTGGGACCCAACTTTATATGATAATTAAGAAAAAAATACGATAATTACATAAGTGTTTATCTAAACAGCTTCAAAGTCCTAAATATTTAGGCTGCTATATTCAGTTAATAATACCTACCAACTACTTATATATTTTCTTTGTACTCTTAAATTTCATTTGAAATTTTAAATTGTGTAAATGAAGTTGAGCCGACTAGTCAGTCATCTAAAACAATATAATTTTGAATTACTTGTCGAGAAAAAGATCAAAACTACGTAGTTTTGATTGATTTTTCATGTAAGGAAATTGGTAGAGTATTTTTTGTATTTTATTTTTAGTCTCTTGATACTACATGGTTTTTGTATAGGACCTGCCTAACTTTAGGTAAGTTGATTATCTTCATTTTACACTTCTGGATTTGAGTCAAATACAATATATATAAGAGAGCAATGATTTTAAGCCAAGATTTATTTAATTTAGGCTAAGTCATTAATGAAGGGATGACACCTCATTAAATATAATGTATTTGGGTGAGTCGCTCCGCTCCCACCATTTTTTTTTTAAGTTGAGCTACACAACAGGGGGTAACTCTCCCCTTTTAACTCAATCCCCACCCTTCCCGACGCAATGAGATTTGAACTCACGACCTCCTACGTGGAGATGTGTGTCTTAACCATTGCGCCACCCCTAGGGGTCTCCCACCAATTCACTTGGCTCGGATCTCATGTGCCACTCGACGCTTCTGCCACTCTCCTAATGCAAGTATATTTTAAAATAAAAATGCTAACATTATTATAAAAGAACAACTAGTAAATTAATAAGTTTTGCAGACTCATACCCCGCCCCTATACTACTGTTCTCTAGAAAATTTCGAATCTGTTATCAATTGACCAAAAAACAATAAATTAAGTGATAAAAATATGTGAAGAAAAGAAGAACTTAGGTAATATTCTCTTTTGATACTATAAATATAATTTTACCTATAAAATATCAACCTGGATAAGAATACAATATAATAGAATTTATTATTTTTTTTTATATTAAATAAAAAATATTCTGCAAACAATTTATCACGAACCGAGATTTTTGAAAGAAAAAAATAATTGTATTCATAACAAAAAAAATCTCTTTTTATAATTTGCTCTCTAAATATTTTTTTTTTTTGAAAGAATTTGCTCTGTAAATATTTTTTTTATAGTTACAAAGTGGACTCACCAGCTTAATTATTTTAAATATAAATAAATAAATAAACGAAATCATTCAAAGAACCCAACTTACCGTAACTGGAAAACGAACAGTAGCACAAAAGGAATTTTTAAGGTAAGAGGTTACCGTAAGAGGAAACGTTAGACGAGAGATGCTATCGTGACTCCCGTGTTTCTTGACTTATCTATCACCCACGTACTTTTCACGTTTCTCCTTCGTCCGATCTTTCCACTCATTGTTTCCAAGCGTGATCAACGGTCCAGATTGGTTTACCGGCTTTTCTTAACTTATTGGGTGATGGTGACCGGTTTTGTCGGTTACGATGTCAGTGACGAGACGCCTCTGCTGTCTCCATTAAGGTTTCTCTCTCCTTCCCCTCCACTTGAATGAAATCGGTAGTTGGCTATTAATTTGTATTGACCAAAATGCCCTTCACCTAAATTAGTGGTGTCGTTTTCTCTGCCAAACTGTATTTCACAAAACGACACAACAAGAGTAGAGCCTCCAAAGTCCAAACCTGTGAGTACAATTTCCATGTTGAAATGATGATGACACATGAAGATTAAGATTTGGCATGTTTCATTACTCACATGACACATCAATTTTTGTTATGTCCATTGTGATTCATTTATTGTAGATGAGTGCTCAATTTTCAAAGTAATCTAATTGGGTATGAATTACGAATGACATTTTTAAATAAATTTGTTAGCATTCGAATTTGCTACAAACATATTGCAGAATAAATTGTTTGCGTAAAAAAATGTTTAGTCATTGATTGTGAACAAATTTCATTATGTCGATATAATAGTCGTGTTTGATTTTTTTTTTAGTTTAAAATGAATAACATATTATTAACTCAAATCGTCAAATGACATATATGGAATCACATTCGGGCATGAAGACCTATTCAACTCTCCAATCCGAATGAAAAGAACAACGACCTTGCAAGCGTGTGCATTTACAAATCCATTGTAGCTAAAACTATGCAAGTACAATTACATGCTATAGATCAAACTTATACATGCATTATCTCTTGTCTATCATGCTTATTCTGATGTTGATTGGGTTGGGAATCCATAGATACTCGTTTTACCAATGTATGTTGTTTCTTTTTAGTCAATCTCGTATCTCTAAAAGAAACAAAAAATAATATGTTCTAGCTCGGTCTAGCGGTGAGGTAGAGTACCAAGCTCTTGTTAATACACTTCAAAACTTCTCTTATTACATTGGCTTCTGCAAGATATAAGTGTTCAAGGCACAACTGTTACTTCTCTCTACTATGACACTAAGATTCCTCATAATGACGTGTTTCATTAATGCACCAAATATATTGAGTATGATTGTTATTTCATTCGCTAACACCTCGTTCAATGCACTCACCTCACTTTTATTTTTGTCTCGAGACCAGATAACGCATGTCTTCATTAAAACTCAAACGCCTTGACGGTTTAGTGAGTTTCATAAAAAACTCAAAATAGTTCATTCAACCACATTTAGTTTTTTTTTTTGGATGGGTGTTCAGATTTTGAAACGTTGAGAATTTAGTTCATGTGAAAATTCAAGAAGTTAGTTCAAGATAATTAGATGAAATTTTCCCTACTATTAATTACTCCTTGCAGAAAAAATCAAACACATTAAACACACATGTAGACCCTGATTCCATAGTTGCAAGAGACACAAAGAAAAACAACCTGCCAGTCAAGCCATTGAAGAAGACAAATTGCAAATTGTAGAACTATAAACATGATAAACAACTGTACTTGCATGTAAAGGGAAGGAAAAAAAAAATTCTCAGAGGTCAAGGACGGAGATGTAATTTGACACAAGGGCACATCAGTAATCTCATTTCGCAGCTTTGTGGTCCTAGAGCTTCCAGCGCATCTCTCAACTGTACCTTTTCACAGACCAGAGGAGCCATCTCGCCAGTAGGACCCACCCGTATCCAACACGTGATCATAATAATCACCTGCTTCGCGCCGTACTCTAAACCAAAACTCTCAGCCGTAAAGATCACCATCACGTGATAATCACATCCAAAAACCATCCAATCAAGTACCGCCACGTCACCGAACAGCACAAACAGCACACGAATTACAGTGCAGTACACGTCCGTATAAAAATATGAATAACGGTCACATGTTAATCATCTTTTCCATATTTTCACCAAAAAATCTGTCCGATCAGAGCCCAAACCGCCGGATATAAGCTGAATCCGGAAGTGGGGACCACCTCAGATTCGATTTATAGTAAGGAACAAGTTGCAAGTTTGGTTCTTCCTAGAAACGTCTATTTATGGCAGAGTCAAGGTTGTCCCCGTCGGATAGATCAAGCCTGTGAAGTGTTGACACGTGGATTTGTCGAGGATAGGTTTTGATAGTGTGCGTGTGAGCGGAGAACTGGAATCATGCGGTGTGGGCAGCTAAAATTAATGACATACCTTTTTTTTAAATCAAATTGATGACATACCTAAATTGATGAAAAAGAATTAAATGGAGTGTGAATGTGAAGTATTATATTATTGTCGCCTAGTTGTTATAAATGTCAAGGAAATACATAGTCCTTTCCTTTTTGAAATATTGACACATAAATAATCTATTACTACTATCGGATTAGGCCAAAGTAGAATTTATTTTATTATTTTCTCCGTCATAGATAATTATTACTTGCATTAAAATTATTCTTTTTTTCTTAAAGTTTATATTTTATTTCAAAACAGGTAAAGGCTCAAAATATCGGAGTTGATTTCAACACGACTATGGGAGATGGGAACTTTGATGAAGAAGCTGAAGGCGATAGTTCAATGGTATGATTTTTCATTTGGGGAAGACATTTCAGACAAATGGGTCTCTTTGTGTGCTTTGTTTTCCGCCGATGAAATCATAAATAGAGAGTTCCCAATTGAAGAACGAATCTTCTTCTTCCTTTTCAATTTCGATTATGGGACTTCAAATTCTAGTGGCTATGGTGGTGGTGAGGGCGGTTGGTCTCCAAATTTGAGGAAATTGACCTTTCATGTCTTATTCTGGACTAAGACAAGAAATGAGTGTATTGGGTTTTAGGGTTTGTTGTTGAAGAATATGATAGAAATTGAAAGACCAGAAAATATGTAGGTAAAAAGGTAAGAAAAAAAACTCATTTTAATTATTTTTTTAATGTGTTAGTTAATTTTAACGTAATCCACTAGTTTCTTTAACAGAATAAAAAAACATAGAACAAAACAAAGTAACAATGCTTCTCACTCCACAAAGGAAGCATCACCCTAAATCCTACCCCACAAATCCCACCCCATACCGTCGACAAGGAGGCTCGAACCTGAGATCTCCGATGGAATCCAAAGTGTTTTAACCACTTGGCCCAACATGTATTGGTAGAACAAAACAAAGTTAAATGGACTCCTTTGATATAAAGTATAGTTCACAAACTGATTTAAAACAAAATGAATAGTTTGTAGATTATTTTAGATGTCCGTCCATAAATTAACAATGAATTATACTATTATTAAAAAATAATTAAAATAAAGAAGTGAGACATGTAGAACCTTGGTAATCGATTCCCTGTAGTTAAGCGACAGACTATCCAGAGCATTAGACCGAACATGTCAGCGGAGGAGGACTCGTGGATGTGGTTATAAGAGAAGTGCGAAGTTTTTTTTGGTCAAAAGTGGTTTTCCTAACTGCAACCAGATAAAGAACCTTCAACAATTAGTTCCATACAACCTTCACATAATGGAATGGGTTGGGCTGTGAGAGATTTTTTTGACGCTGCTGGGGCGAGGTCGCAGATCGTAGCCAAGGGTGTCGGAGATCATAGTGGCGGAGGCCTTGGCGATTTGTCAAGCGATTCATTGGTATGGGACAAGGAGTGGGTGGATACGAAGTTGAATTCAACGTTAACGGAGTGATCCCAATGCTTTTGGTTTGTTAATTTCAGATATAGACCTTGTTGCTGCCCAATTGACTAAAGTAGAGTTTTCTTTTGTTTATCGATCTGCGAACCGAATTGTCGATACAATAGTTAGATCCACAAAGTTGTCAGATTTATCAGGGTGGATTTAGTTTTTGCCCCCGATACTTTACACTTGTTAGAATTGGATTTGTATAAGCTCGTATTACTTTTAAGAAAAAACGTAACAATAATTATTAATATGAAAGCGGTACATAACTAACTATTAAAGATAGATGAGTTGACTAACTATTCCATTGATTAGATTAGAAATGAACCATAACTCAGTGAGCTACGATATTAAGTACCCTTAAAAAGCTATCATAAGCTATGCTATGTATCATTCTCCAAATCCAAAGTTTGCAACAATGTCAACGGACTTTTTAGTTGGATTGTTGATTTAGTTGAAATTAACTAACTAAGTTACATTAATTTATTAATTTCATCTTAAAAGTACGATAAGATGTTCTCCACATCCTAAAGTCCGCAATCAGAAACAGCATTGCACGTAGCATGTACTAAAGTCTATATCAACAAATTCTATATCAATATAGCACAAATATTCTTACGGATTATCTTATGTTAAAAATAGTACACACTAAATCAAATGTTGTAGTTCAGTTGACAATGCAAGTTGAATTTTGTAAAAAATGTTATTGGCTTCAATTCTCACTAAACATATTTATAGAACGGAGAAATGAGTCGTGACAGTGTCGACCAAACTCCAACATGAATAGTCTCAAATTGTAAAACGAATGAAAATTATGTGTGGTTTATACTGAAAAGTGTTACACTTCATATATGTGTGTCCAAAAAATCAATAAGAAGGTAACAACCTGTTACTATGTGACATGCAACGTGACAAATTAATTAGTTACTCTCTCCATTTTAAATTTTAGTGTCTTAATTTCTTCATTGTAAAAAATTACAGAAAAATCGGTTAGTGTTATATATTTATAAGTCCATATATTATAGCTACTAACTTATTATAACTTTTACGCTTGTTTATAAAAAAAAAAAAAAACACGGCAATTTTTTATATAGATAAATTATGTAATCTAAAATAAAAATGAGAATAAGAACTAGGATGTGAATTTTATTTGCAACTTAATTTCATGACAATTTTTTTTTATGTTTCATAGCTTATGCATTTTAGAATGACTATATATCGTGTCAAATTGAATGTCATCTTTTATTTTAATGAGACATGAATGACCAATATTACCTTTATAATAAGCTAGTTATAATACATTGAGTTTAGAGCTTCCACAGTGGGAAGGTAATAACTTAATAGTTTGTGCTTTATAATATTACATTCATTTTGTAAGGTAATCATGCATTATGCGTGTAATATATATTACACGTATTGTACATGATTACATATGACACTTCTTAAATTTTTTATTCAAATAAAATACAAAAACTAAAAATTACAAAAAAAAGTAAAAATAAATAATTTAAAAGCACAAAAATAATTTCAAGATATAGAATATATACATGAGTGTCAATGCTATTACACTCATTAAAAAGTAACTATTGTGAAGTTTAATATATTAAAAAATTAGTAAATAATGTGTCAATTACGAGTTCACCCTATTTTACTCTCTAGAGTGCATCCATTATGGATGCTCTTGTTGCAAAATATGTAAATTGAAAAAGAAAATATTCAGAATTTTCAAGACTAAAGAAGAAGAATAATGTGAATAATTACCTTAATCCTAATCATAGGTGCCAAACCTAAGTTAAAAGTAAATGAATTAGACTCTCAAATGTATAAATAAGAGTGATATGGTAACAAAAAGAATATGAAGAAAAACATGTGTGAAATTGCCTAGTGTCCATAAAAGGAGCTTGAAATTGAACACGTCCCAATCTTCTTATTTTAAGGCACCAGGAAGAGAGAGAGAGATAGACCTGGAGCCAGTTTACTTTCTGGCTTTTAACACAACCTCTGATTCTGAAATCATCAAAACCATCTCTGTTGCAAATTTTTATTTTTATTATTTTATTAAAATCTTCTTTCATCTTCCACATCTGTCCCCTGAACTCCACATTCAGCCGTTTCTTGCTTTCTCTCTGAAATGCTCAATCTCTGAGCTTTCTTCTTCCTCACACCTCCATCTCCGTTTCTGAGCTCTACCCATTTCGTTTTCGTGTCCGATTTCGCTTCTCGCAAGTGGGTTTTGCGTGACTCGGCTTCTTTTTATCTGGGAAGTAAATTCTGCAAGAGATGTTGTTGGATCTTAATGTTGGTATCATTTCTGGTGATTCGGTTTGTGATGAAACCAGGTCGGTAATGGAGGCGGAGAAGCTCCCGGAGGAGGATTCTCCGACTTCGAGCTCCTCCGTGGTGAGCGCGGAAGATGTTCGAAACAATGCCGCTGAGGGAAACTTCTCTTCCACCAATACGTCTCCTCTGATATTTGACATCTTCAAGGAAGAAAAAGGCAAGAACCCAGCTCCGGAGTTCTTCACCCGGCAGCTTTTCCCGGTCACCGGAGACGGCGGCGGAGAAATGGACATCGGGCAAGGATCGTCCACCTCGGCGGCGGCGAGGACTCAGTGGCTCAATTTGTCTTTCGTGGATAAAAGTGGGCAAGGGGAGCTGAGAATTGTGCAGCAGAAGCAGCAGCAAGTGAGGAAGAGCCGGCGAGGCCCGAGGTCCCGGAGCTCGCAGTACCGTGGCGTCACGTTTTACCGGAGGACAGGTCGCTGGGAGTCCCATATTTGGTGTGTGTTGATCATATTTAATTTAACTTTAGTCTTATGTATGTAACTGATAGAGCTATGATCTTGAATTGATCTTGATCTTCTTCGATTTGGTGTTGCTTCAGGGATTGTGGGAAGCAAGTGTACTTGGGTGGATTCGACACTGCCCATTCTGCAGCAAGGTGAGTCTCTCTCAAGGTCTCACTTTCTGAACTATACTTTTTGTGGTTTATTGATTATGTACTTTTGTGGGTGGTTCTTGATATGGATTATTCTGTTTCTGTGTTCTTAGAGCTTATGATCGCGCCGCGATTAAGTTTAGAGGAGTTGATGCTGACATCAATTTTAGCATAGGTGATTATGAGGAAGATATGAAACAGGTGAAGATTTAGTGTTTGGTCATGACTTGTTAATGCTATTAGTTTATATGTGTGTACTCTTCCACTTTGATTATTAACTGTGCTTTGATTGGTCTGCAGACTCAGAACCTCAGCAAAGAGGAATTCGTGCACATACTTCGTCGCCAAAGCACGGGGTTCGCAAGGGGAAGTTCTAAGTACAGAGGTGTGACACTGCACAAGTGTGGTCGATGGGAAGCTCGGATGGGTCAATTCCTTGGAAAGAAGTGAGGACCTCTTTGAAATGATTCTATATATAGTTTGGCTGATTATGCTTAATTGGGTTATGCTTGTTGCCGTATACTCAATATATATACTTGGGTTTATAGAGTAGTAGTTTTTCGTCTTGTGCTCTCTTTATGGCGATCGATTCTAAGATGGATTGCTATTTGAGAGGTGGGAACCAGAAACCCCCTTTTTTTTATCCACTAGGTTATGACACTTGCTTGCAGGTATATGTATCTTGGATTATTCGACAGCGAACTAGAAGCTGCAAGGTCCTTGTGATCATGAATTTTATACTTCTTAGCCTCTCTATGGTTGGGTTTAAATGTTTGATTCTTATCTGGAATTTCAATTTTTGAATTCAGGGCTTATGACAAGGCAGCAATCCAATGCAACGGAAAGGAGGCGGTGACCAACTTTGAGCCAAGTGCCTATGAAGGGGAGATAGTCATACACGCGAATTCTGAAAGTACTAATTACCTATTATGTCTCATTTATCTAACTTTTTGAAGTGTTTGTTTGCTATGTTGTACCTACGATCACCTGTAAATAAATGTCTCGAATATGTTTATTCCTTGCAGGTGATTGCCATAATCTCGATTTGAGCCTTGGAATGTCTTTGCCTTCAAATGGTCAAAAGGGGGGCGATAATGTCAAGGGTTTCCATTTTCAATATGCTGCAGGTGAAATGCCGTCCAGAGAGGGAAAAATGGTAAGGCTCTAATCAAGTTACTTAGTTCAATGTCTTCAAATATTTGTAAATGCAAAATGGTTATAGTCATGAAGTTTTCGATCTGTTTTTCAATGACCACTTTGTTATGACTGCGCAGATTGAGAACAATGCTTTAGCATCCATGGCAGGTGAATCTCTTAATGGTCTTCCCGTGTCGTCCAAGCACTCGTGGACGTCAGGCGTATATCCTGGCTTCTTACAGACCTATGAGGTATTTCTCGTCTATTCGACTGTTTACTTTCATTTTAGTCCAAATGCATATCAAACACACTATCTGTCCCCGATCCAATCAAGTTCAAATGATCCATTGGAATGATTACTATTAAACTTTGATAAGCAAATAACCGACAATCCCTTTTGTTGCAATCAAATGAAGCTTCTGGGATCTTTATGTTCTTTCCTTGTTTAATTTGTTATAGGAGTTGTTCTTGAACTTTCATGTATATTATCACTAATAATATTCATTATCCATGTAGCAATGGACCAACACAGCCATTTATATAGTCTCTGTAAGAAATTTGTTAGATTCTAAATCTATAAGAAACCGGCAAAATGGACATCTTTCAATTTACATAGAGCGTTGCTATTGGAAATAAGCGAACAACATCCAAATAGGATCAACTATTATCAACAGATCGTATGGTTTTATTTCACGACTTTCCATAACTGCAAGACCAATCTATGTAATGGTGCATAGGCAGGATCACTTTAGGCGTAGTTGTCACAACACGACACTAACTATGAAAGATTAGAATGCATATTATGGGATATTTGAAATGTTCATTCCCGTATTAGAATGCATATTATAGAGTATTGGCTTCAACTACACGAGTTTGATGGCGTCAATGGATTATTATAATTTTTCAACAGGGAAGAATTGCAGAGAAGAGGGTTGAAGCAGTTGCTTCACCGAGACTCTCGAACTGGACATGGCAACTAATGCATAACAATGGCGGTGGCGCGACCAACGCAGGACCACTCTATTCCAACGCAGCAGCATCATCAGGATTCGCTTCTTCCGTGACTACAGTCTGGTCACCTACCCTTCCGCTCCACCAGCAAAACAACAACGTCCAAAACCCGTATCATCACATGCTCGCCTCGTCCACCACCAACCCTCCTCAATACTACAAGTACCGGAGTTGAAGCCGGTGAGTAAAGCAAAAAACACTCTCTATATGGTATGCAGAAAAGAAAAGAAAAAGCATAGCCATGTAGAGCAATTTGTAGATTTATCCTCCTTCTTTCATGTGTACCATAATATGTGAAACTCAAATTGCTGTCATGCTAAAGAACTCTGTTTCACTAACTGCAATGAACTAGCCATCTATTTGCAACCACAGGAAAGACTGCTATAAACCTTATTCTCCCGTTTTCGAGAAAACTGTTTTCTACTACTAAACGGGTCTTAGCCATTTGTTTTCTTGTAGATTTCACTTTTTTTTTGCATACATATTATGGGTCAGATATTTTTGGAACCCATGCATGGTCTTTTTGGTTATGATTGAAAAGGAGGAAAATGAAATGTGTCCTCACCTACCCACCCACCGTCCAAGCCTACATGATTGATTGCTACACAACAAATGCAAAGCCAGCCTAGCATTCTTGTGGACCTCAGCTAAATATTTTTTCTTTTCTCTCCATTGAAAGCTTCTGTGCACAAGTGACAAACACAAGAAACCAAACTCTAAATTCATGTGGAACAAAAGAGACTTGGCAATTTCACATGTTTAATGATTAGTCCAAATGATAATGAAATAAGAGGTTCGTATCATGCAACTATGTTTAGAATGAGAGAGTTCGTAGGTATAATATCTTACTTGGGCTATAAGGCCCATTCGACCCCATGGCTCATGGCCAGAATATACATTTGGCCATACGGCATATGATGATATATGAAAATTTATAAATGGTTGGATCAATTAGAAGTCGAAACGTGTGCTCGAAAACGGTTTGAAACAAGTCTCATTTTGTTTATATGGGCCAAGACCTTGGTAGCTTAGATCATAACTTGATCAAATATGAGCCCACCAAAAAATTACCAAGATGATCTAATATGTTCGTCACAAGGAGGGGATTGATTTGAAAAAAATAACGGTTCAAACGAGAATCGAACTGGCTCTAAAATATGAAACTTAAAATACAAAAAAAAAATCACATAAAAGGAAGTGCACATCAAGCACCGTGCCAAGCCTATAGATTTGAACGCCACATCAGCATGTCACGTGGCACCTCCTGCAATGTGGCCCAATCAAACCCTATCA
The DNA here is from genome assembly GCA_036897485.1 of Pelargonium nanum. Taxonomy (NCBI): domain Eukaryota; kingdom Viridiplantae; phylum Streptophyta; class Magnoliopsida; order Geraniales; family Geraniaceae; genus Pelargonium; species Pelargonium nanum. The sequence goes on along the minus strand of JAYMTF010001529.1, from coordinate 7,812 downwards.
TGTGGTACCGCGACCCTCGTTCGCCATGTCAGCATGTCGAGTCATCTTATGTATTTGTCGCATCATTCTTACAATAGGGGTAGCTTTCTCTTTTTAAACCAAACTCTACTTCATACCGTCGCCAAGTAGGTTCGAACTCGAGACCTCAAAGAGAATGCAAAGCGTCTAAACTGTTTTACCCAACATACCTGGATAAGATGATATTGAGAGTTAATTTGTCACTTATTTTAACTTGCCCTACAACATGCACATCAATTGTTTCTCCATTGGGAATTCAAACCAGTGGAACATAAAACCCAACATCATATCTGCTAAATTGACATAAAAATAGCCAATAATACATGTTGGCTTGTTCTCCAAGTCAAACAAATTTATCAAAATAAAATTTTAATATTCTCCCTCTGGTAGTTGGTGGTCTGATTCATCATGGGTTAGAGAAAGTCCGGCAGAGTTCGGCATTAGTTGGGCAGATCGGGGGAGGGCTTGCCTAGTGCTCCTGGTTTGATTTTCTGGGTTCTTCCCAGGCCAATTGATTTTTCTCCCATCATTGTGATTGGGTTCGTCTTGTGTAGGACGAGGTTTATCTCGTTTTCAGATTTATCAGGTTTTCAATTCCGTAATTTAGTTGTTTTCCTTGTTTTAGTTTTGGTTTGCTGCATGTAGTTTGTTGGTTTGGTTTTGGTTCTGGCCGAATCAAATTTTACATTTCCTGTCAAAAAAAAGAAAATACAAAACCCCAACCAAAACCCTCCCTTTGATCAGTTTCTCCAGACTCGCACAATCAAGCCATGTGGAGAAGCTTGCGCTTGCTACCTTCCATCTCCTCCTCCTCCCAGTCCCTTCCCGTATCGCACCTCCGCACCATCCTCTCGCCGCCGTCGAAATCGAACCTTGTCGCCGCCGTTCCTGCTCTGTCTCGCTCTTTCTCCGCCTCCAAAACCCCCGCACCTCTCCGCTCATTTTCCCGTTCTTCGCCTCTCAGCTTGAGAACCTTCAAACTTGGCCCCGATTGTGCTCCCGTCGTCGCGAGTTGCGTCTCATCGGCGTCACCTGCTAACGCATTGAAGTGGAACGAGCCAGTTTCGTTCTCGGAGGCCGGGGAGGATGATGCGAAGCCAGCGGTTCCTGTCAGAGCATACTTTTTCTCCACTAGGTTTGATTCTATTTGATTTTTCTTTTAGATTTGTGAACGTTTTGCTTGTGTTTGGTTTCTGTGAAGAGGAATTTTGGGAAAATAAATGTAGATTGATTAAATTGAGAGAATTAATAGGCTTAGCAACCAAATGTGGCATAGGTATTTCTGGTGAATGGAGATAAGAAATTGAAGGAAATAGAAGATTTGATACTTGTATTGTCTAAAATGTTTCTCAATCTTTGTGTTGCAGTGTGGATTTGAAAAGCTTGGCGGAACAGTATAAACCGAATTACATCCCGCCTACATCCCGCACAACTAACTACATCGTCCTTAAGTTTGGAAATCATTCTGCTTCTGATGTAAGTTCTAATTTCCCTTGTTTGTAATATGTTTGGTTTTACATATTTAAATATGTTTGTTTTTGTCTTTTTCCTTTAAGAAGTGTTAATTTCACATTGACTTGAGGTTAATATAAAAATGAATTAGAACATCATTCACTTGTTTGTGACTCTAATTGTTAAATATAGTTAGGGCTGATAATGGCAATCCGTGTAGATCTATTCATTAGAGTGTGAGTTTAGAATTGGAGTTAGGTTTTGGGTGTGGGAAATATAGGGGATCTATTGTATTAAGTTTGTCTTAGTATGCTGGAAGTCCCATTTTGATGTATGATCTGGTGGGATAGGATGTGCATTGCTTCTTTTAATGAAATCTAGTTAATACTATTGATGCTACCTAAAAATAGAAAATTAAAACAACAAATAACAACATGACACATTGCGCCGGAGCGCCACGTCAGTCCATTCCTGATGACCAAACACCTCAAACAACGACTGAGATTCTTGAAGTCCCACATAGCGTGTGGAAGAAGGCATCTCCCATACTCAAACAAGAAGGCTTGCCCGAGCGGACGTGCGGGGGAATACTATGATCCCCTAGACGGCAAGTCACGCCAGCCCCAAGGGGAACCACTATAATTAGCTCCCACAAGTAGCTCCAAGTTCCTTGAGTACCTCAACACTTGCCCCCTACAAGGAGCTCCAAGTTTCCCAAGGAGGACCTCAACACTTAGCTCCCACAAGAAGCTCCGAGACCCCCAAGAGAGCCACAACACTTAATCTCCACAAGAGATCAACAAGGCCCCCATCTCGCCGGGTCACCACCAAAGGATCCCATCTCGCCGGGTCACCTTCAAGCCTCCCTACCGCGTTGGGAAACCTCCAGGGTTCCCTGCCTTATCGGGCCACCACCACGACACCTCACTATACTTAGACACTAAGACGCCACCTAAAGTGGTAGAGGCTCTTAGGGGCTCCGCTCCTACCCGCAATACTTGAAAGGCATATAAGAGCTCCAAAAACTCATTTGACACCCGTGCACGGGGCGCCTGGAAGGCTAGAACTTCAACAGTCGAAGTGGACCCCACGTCACCAACAACTAACCACATGATGGGAAGTAACAAGCTTGATTTGTAAGTATAAATAATATCTTCTTGGTAAGAGAAAGGGTCTCACAATTTACATAGAGACTTTTTCTCTTTAGAACTCTCTCTAGAGTATTCCCTCGCGAAGTGTAATTCAGATTCCTCTGGCTGAGATTCTTACTCTCACGCCGAGGCGGTTTCTTGGGTGCACACTGCACACCCGGGTCTCCGCTTAACGGAGAGCTATTCTTGTGCAGGCTTCAGGAGCCCATGAGTAAGGATCTAAGCCTCCGGCTCCGTCCCAAGACGCCCTAGCCTATAGCTCCATCCCCAATATCTTACATGGAACATTTTCATGGCGATTACCTAAACATGTGGACAAGACTACAAACACACTCTAGTGTGCCGAAGTTGACCGAGTCAAAAGAGGTGCATCAACTATATTTGAAGTAGCACATAGTTATGTTTTTTGTCGACTATGTGTTTCCATATATATATTATTGTTGACCTCTTCATGTGTGCCGAGTTGAAGAGTAGCCAAGGTTTCATACAAAAAGATTTAAAAATCTCTGATTTTCTGCCCTTTTATCTTCTTTTTTCTTAGCTCAAGTGAATTCACAATGGTGGCAACAAGTTCCATTTTAGAAAGATTCCAAAGGGATTAGTATGATGTATTGTATACTTGTCAAGCTACTGGTTTGCTGCTTGTTTTTTGGTGTGACTTGTCAAACTTTCTGTCAAATTATTCGAGAGAAGTATTGATATTATCATCTGAATAATGCAATTTACATAATATGTGTTGGATCTGCTTATTTCTAAATGATAGAAATTTCTATATTTACTTGTATGTTATAGATATTAGATACTAAATGAATTCTTTGTTTCAGGGTATGGGTGCTTGGCTAAGTGGAAGTGATTGCTGTTACATGGTAGTTTTTCACTATGGCTCCATTGTCTTGTTTAATGTTCGTGATCATGACGTTGATAGTTATCTGAAAATAGTGGAGAAACATGCATCAGGGCTGCTCCCTGAAATGAAGAAGGATGGTGAGTTCTTGCACCCATTGTTACATTCTATTTGTCTTCTTCCTCTCTTTTCTTTTAAAAAAATGGGGACCCTCCTTTTTGTATTCATACCATTCATGGAATCAGGTTATTATTAATCGAAATGTGACATCCATAATGATGGGAGCTGAAACGCCTTCCAGTAATACAAGATTAACTAAATATGTTTAGCTTAAAACTTTTAACTCTTTTACTTGTAGGTTTGGAGTAGGAGAAAATAAATTTGTTTTGTTTTCTAGAATGACAATGGATTTCTTGATAACTCCACTCATTAAAGCCTTAGTTCTCAAGTGCTTGTGGGGTTTTGTTGCCCCTTTTCCTCATTTCTCCTTTGCCGGGGAACAAAGCCATTCCTTTGTTGAAGCCATTTTGCCCTTCCTCAGTACTTTGGCATTATATCATGGTTGGTTGTTCTTGCTATGCTGGCTAGCAATAGTCCAACCTAGTGATAATTCATAATTTTAGACTGCAGCCTCATTGTCCTGCATAGGTGTTTTGTCATTCTAAAATAAATAAATAGTGCTAATTGTTGCTGTCAATGCTAATTTTGTGAAAGAGTTCAGTATTGCTGGCCTAACATTCTGTACTATAAAGCATAGATAGGGTTTTTATTTTTCTTCTTAGGTCCTTGTATATGATACATAAAGATTAATACTCATATCGGCCTATCACAAAGTGCCACGTATATGTGACATTCACTTATTAGTCTCATGCACCTCTCGCTCTTCATGGATCATCTATTGGAAGAAAACCCAAAAGTTTGGACCAAGGTTGGGCCAAAAAAGGAGTTTTCAAGCCAAAAATTCACAAGAACAGCAGGAGCTGCAAAGGGATGCGGTCATGCCCATGGGAGTTCAAGCACGCCAGTGGCTAGGAGGACCATTTTAGTCCTCAAGATGACCAAAATGGCCCTCCCCATGGCTGTCGAAATGGTCCCTACAAGCCCTACGGCGGTGATGATGACCAAAAAGCTCCCCTCGGGGTCCTTTTAAGTCCTATACACACAACCTCTCACCTTAATTTTTGACTATGTAGAAGACCTCTTCAGGGGCTATGTTGCACCAATACCGACACGCAACATGATTTGCGACGCGATTTGGATGGCACGATACGTTACAACACATTAATTTTTTTATTTTTATGTTAATGTATCCTACATCTAAAGAATGTGAAGTTCTTTGACACTTGATATACTAGTTGGGCCCTCCACATATTAGCCTAAGTTTTTGGGTTGAAGTCAAGTTTAATAGGGTATCAGAGTTGGTTTGGTTTGGACCTAGTGACCCGTCTTTGTTGCCTCTTTTCTTGGTCCACGTGTAGGGTCTGTTGTGCTATCCGGCCTGCACGTGAGAGGGAGTGTTAATGTATCCTACACCGAAAGAATGTGAAGTTTGTTGTCACTTGATATACTAGTTGGACCTTCCACCTTCTTGGGTTGGAGTCAAGTTTAACAGTATTGTGAACAGTGTTGCGGGAAATTCGCTGGGATAGAAAACACGGAGCAATAAAAAGTGCCGGAATGAGGACGCGGGTGACAAAAAAGCGGAAGAAAAAAGCTTTAGGCCTTTCATTCTCACCTAAGGCTCTAATACCATGTGAAGTTTGAGAGAATTGTATTGAATTATTAACAATGGGAATACCCAATTTATAGTACACAAGAGAGCAATTAGGATCAATTAGAGTTTCCTATTCTATAACAAACTCTAACAATTCAGATTACTGTGATGCAAATATGCAGTTGCTTCCTGCTGATTGGTTATTATTTCCTCATTTTTGAGATTGATGTTTTCTTTTTCTTGAAAATGTAGAGTACGAAGTGAGAGAGAATCCAACTTTGAATACATGGATGGAGGGTGGATTGGATTACATTATGCTGCGATACTTGAATGTTGATGCAATCCGAACCATTGGTGGTGTTCTTGGTCAAAGTATTGCTCTTGATTACTATGTCCGTCAGGTATTTTCTTATTGTCAGCTCATACTTTTATATTCTGTGAATTTTTTTTCTCAAGTATAATGCTTAGAACCTTTTTTTCATGTTGTCTTAAGGTTGATGGCATGGTCGCAGAATTTACTGACATAAATCGTGGGATGGAAAAAACTGGAACATTTACTATGCATAAGAAAAAACTTTTTCAAATAGTGGGAAAGGCAAACTCCAACCTTGCTGATGTGATTCTTAAGCTTGGGCTTTTTGAGAAGTAAGTATTTTACAATCAGTTTCTGCGATTTTAAAGTTGAATATTGTGGATCTAGAAGAGAAGGATTGTATGAGACCCGAAAACTAATCAATTGTTAAATATGGGATTATAATATTCCTGGCATGTTCTTATTCTTACTACTTATTTGAAGGTTGGAGTTTTATGCTTTTGTTAGGAGGATAATGAAATGTAGTGTCCATTTGTTATTGCTATGTAGGGCTTTTCCTATATGATCAGTAGCTAACAACTGCATATAGGGAACTCTTTTTCTGTAAAGTTGGCCGAAATTAGGAAGTGTGAGATCTGATGTTTTGCTTGATTAACTTAGGTGGCAGTTTATTTAAGGTATAGATTTTCTAGCTGTTGATGTTTTCAATATAAGATTTTTTAGTCATTTGCTATGTGTGGTGACAACTTGACTGGCAATTCCAGATCTGACATTGGCTGGAAGGATGCAAAATATGCTCAGATATGGGAGTATCTCAGAGATGAATTTGAGTTGTCTCAGAGATTTGGAACTCTTGAAATTAAATTGAAATTTGTGGAGGTACGGGATCTCCTCCTTTCATGGGAAAATTAGTGATTATTTGTAATTGTTATGAAATCGTAAGAGTTGAGAATGACATGCTGTAATTGCATTTTGCAGCACAACATTCGGTTTCTTCAGGAGATTCTTCAGAACAGGAAATCAGCTTTTCTGGAATGGGTGATCATCGTGTTGATTAGCTTCGAAATTCTTATATCCATTTACGATATATTACATAGATCTGCAATTACTTCTCTTTAGCACTAACCGATATGTGTGAGATGCATGGGCTCATAAACCAAGTAGGGGGTCAGAATTGCGAAGCACTTGCACACTGGAAGCCCATTTTGTATCTGGTAAATAACTATATATATGGATATTGGTTGAGTTTGGTTACATTGTGGATGCATAGAAGTATATTTTCTTCAAAATAGCAATTTGGGAAAACAATCATTCACATGAATAAATCTTTTCCGTCCACTAATTATCAGAAATTTGACTTGTTGTATAAAACTATATATATGATCATTTGTATTTATGTAGAACATAGCTGGAGAGGGAAAGAGAGAGATGCCAATGGAGGCGTCATCATATATGACGGAAAGAGAAAGAAAGAGAGGGGGTTGGAGCTGGTGGCTGGTTTTACAACTTGATTGTTAAGTTTTCTCATTCCAGTGTGATGCTATCCTCAGCTTCTACACTCTTTCCCATTGCTGGTGGCTCCTTCGTTGTCATCACCATCTTCTCTTTCCTTTCTTTACTGGTACGTCTTCTTCAATCTAGCTTGCTTAATTAGTGGTAACATAGTGTTAGTGTGTGTGTGTATATATATATTAATAATATTAATTACGTTATGTGATCAGGGGAACATCGATCATGTTAACCCCAACAGTTTGAATGGAGTCATTGAGGCCTCCAGCATGCACAATATGAGGCTCAGTACTCCTACAAAGTTTAATTGGGAGTCGTGCACACGGCTATGACTCTGGTCCCGGAGGCACTGCCCCCTTTCTATTTCCATCTTTGTTCCTCTTGTTTTCGAGTTAACTTCTGAACTGGTGGGTTGTTAGATTTACTATAGGAGTTGCTTTGATTTGTTCAGGTGCTGGAATTTGAGTGTAGGTATTTTGGTTGCTGGTTTTATTTAGTTTAGTGATACTCAGTTTGGTTTGGTGGTAGTCTCCGGTTGAACATGGATGTGGTAGTATAGGATTTTTCTAGGGTGGGTTGTAAATATGTTGTTCTTGTGCTCTTGCTAAAAATATATAGGGGTAATTACAGATGTACCCCTTATGGTAAGCTTTCATTTCAGTTGGGACCCCTGAATTACATTTTTCAACTTTGGACTACCCTATTTTATTCCGAGATGTTTCCGTTTGTAACTCCGTCAGTTAGTTGCTTAAAAGGCTAATCTACCCCTAGCATCTACCAAAAGAAACCCTAATTCCCAAAACTCACCATT
>JAYMTF010001528.1:0-22863 GCA_036897485.1 Pelargonium nanum | reverse complement strand
TATCTCACAGGAGCTGGGTTGCTCCTGTGAGAAGTAGAGCTTTTGAGACACTTTTCTATGAATGTCTATAGACATTCATGGAGAAGTAGAGTTACCAAACACAAATTTTTAGAAAAATGGTCTATATAGAGCTCAAGTAGACTTACCAAACAAGGCCTTAAACTCTCGAATATTTTTTTGGGTGTGGCTACAGCCGCTGTCACTTGCTATAGCCAAAGGACATTTGCGTGCAGCCGTTGTCACAGCTGCAGCAAGTGACATGCCTTGTTATTTTTGCAACTCTATGTGAACCAAAAGCAAAGATAGATAAATTAGAGAAAACGAAAGTGAGAATCATAGAGAAAAGAAGATGAAAGTAACATGGAAGAAGCAGAGCAGCAGCAACAAGCGCTCTTTTGCCGCCGTATCAAAATACCCAAACCTCCCTTTCGATGACCAAAACCACAACAGTACTGAAGGAGACGACATAGTAGCTGATGCTCAACTCAACCAAGACAATTCCGAAACCCTAGCCTCTGAACCAGACCAATCACACACCAAACGCCTCGCTGCCACATTCGCCGACCAAGGGAACAAGCTTGCCGAGGTATGTTATGTTCTGTTCCGTTTTGTTTAACAAAACTGATTGAGGATTCAAATTTATTGAACTGTGTGGGTGTTTATTCAAATTAGTAAATGGTGCTTCTTTGGTTAGCTTGATACCTTTTAATCACCTTGGTCTGCTTATTATTTACGATTATCATGAATTTATATGGATGAGAAAATATGGATTTCATGTGTCATTCGCTTTTTATGATTTTGCGAGTTCTCAAGGGATGAAATTCTCTTCATTGGAAAGTATTTCTTCCTGTCTTATTCAACACTCTACAGAAATAGAAAGTGATGAAATAAATTAGTATGGTTTTCAAAAAATAATTGAAAAAATAACTCCAAATTAGACTATAGCAGGCTTCTTAGAGTGATTACTAAACTCCTAGCTTCATCTTGCACTCCTTTTCAACATGTGAACACCAAAAACATAATAAATAAATAAAACACAACTTACTACCTGAACAAAAGAAGTAAGGATTGTTTATGCAGGACAATGGAGAAGCAAATGATCTGCTGCCTCCACATTGCTTTATGCAAGCAACTAAGCAAGGTACTGAATCAGCTAACAGTAGTCTGTTCACTCTTCAGTAAGATCTCTGCATTAAAGATTCTTACAGCTGTAGTGCACTTAAGAAATGAGACCATTGGTCGGCAGGCACCCCATCATGTCAGGCATTTTCCCTAGATATTAGTTCTTACTTGTTCCATATAAAACACGAGGCAATAGATTGCACTTCAAACTCTTGTTTGACCTGGTGTTTGTTTGGTTCATTTACTTCAAATGTCTATAGAGATAAAATGTATGTAAAGGTACCTAAGAGAAGATAAAATGTTTGTAGAGAATAAAAATTTTGTTTGACAAACCTCTGTTTGGAAGTTCTAAAGTAATTCTGTGAATTTTAATTGTTTGGTTAAAATAGTCTGGAAAAAAAGTATAATGTGATAACTTCTAAATTGTCCAAACAAAAATTAAATGTAAGAAACATGATTTGAAAGTCAACCCATACAACAACACGGTCGACCCAGAGGTAACAAGTTTGTCCATTGCCCAACAAGTACAGGTCAACCCTTGAAACAACACAGTCGACCTAGACATGTATAGCAAGTTTGTCCATTGCACTAAATATAGGTGGGAAGATCCCATATTGCACCAAGTTGGAAGGTGTGGTACTGTGGTGTATTAGAAAATTGATTATCCATTTTAGGATAATATGACATATTAGAGTTGTCATTCTCTATGTAATACCAAAATAAATTATGGTATAACTAATTATTTGAAAGATTATACTACAAACATGCATTTAAATTGAGTGATAATGGATATATGAAACTGTATATAGGTTGCAACAATATATACATTTGATATATGCTTAATGGGTCGAGACTGAGGGTGTAGGTGTCCCAAAGCATACTACTGACAAAGGACTCGCCTACGCCCTAGCATTAAACACGCCTACAAGGCTTAGAAGTCCGAGGGGCATACTACTACACAAAAGGTACCTACTAACCTATGGTTTGTTCCATATACTTAGCCCTATGTCTAGGTGCTCAAGTACACTATTATCATGATTCAAGTATCGTCACACAATTCATAAGCATTACGAATATCAAACCACAAAATCAATTGAAAAATGCAAACTCATTCCATAAATCTCATTATGCTAAACAAAATCCATCATTATCCAAACCACATCCCTACCCTAAAAACTTAGCCGACCATTCTCATAGACAAGGAAAAATCAGCAAAAGCAATACCAAATAACATTGAAAATTTCAATGTTCAAAAGCTAATCTGAATCATATAAAATCCAATATCAAAATTCAAAAGTATCAATTCTAAGAGAAAGAGATTACACAAAAATAGTCTCGGTAAGCTATAGGTGATCCGGGTTGTCAATCCGTTCTTTTGTATCTTCTTCTCTTCTCCTATTCTCCTATCTGCAGTTGTCGTTCTAATTCTAAATGTGTGTATAAAAAACTGACGCAAAAACAGATCTAAAACTGAATTCGACGCCTCGCCGCGGTAACCTTAATAGCATGTCGCGACATGCTTCACTTTAACACCATTTGCCGCGACAAAAACAAGACCATGTCGCGACATTGTTGATATTCCATGCCTTTGCCGCGACAATAACATGAATTACGCACTGCTCAATACGCGCAGATCCTGAGCTGGTCAAATCTGGACAACATCACTTTTCTGCGTCAGGTATAACTCCACGATTTTGGTATACTTGCTGAAAGCGTGTCAAGTTTGCATAGATATCGCAGACCACATCAATGTGACCTTGGTCCGGGCTAAGTGCAAAGTTCTCCCATCCCATAGCCTTATCTCTCTCTTCAAAAACTTTCTTCTCCCTCTAACTCGAAACCCCGTTCCTTGATTGGCGAAGTGCCCTTCGCTAAGAAGGTACAATACGCCTCCCAAGCAGTTTGAGACACAAACCTCGTCGTGTCATATGCGGGGGCTTCGTTGGAGGAAAAAGCATGAGGCATCTTCTTCCCAACAGTTTTCTTACCCATGGAAAATAATAATTAGCACAAAGAAAACAATGAACAACACCCAAACAACTTTCCTTACCGAAGGTTAGAGACTCCCTCAAACTAATTTAAGCACAATTTTGAAAGAGTACTAAATTAAATTGAGAAAAAGGACCTTGTTATGGTGCGTGAGAGAGAGAGAGACTATGGTGGTCGGTGAGTGATTTCCAGCGAGCACTAGTGCAGTTTCTAGCAACGACGCCAAAAACTTGACACGCTTTCGGCAAGTATACCAAAATCGTGGAGTTATGGTTGCCGCGGCAAAGTGATGTTGACTAGCTTAGGATCTCTGTGCATTCAGCAGTGTGTAATTCATGTTACTGCTGCCGCGGCAAAGACATGGAAAACAAAAAATGTTGCGACATGATCTTGTTGTTGCCGCGGCAAATGATGTTTAAGTGAAGCATGCCGCGGTGAGGCGTCGAATTCAGTTTATGGTCTAATTTTGCGTCATTTTTTGATATACACATTCAGAATTAGAACGGCGACTGAAGAGAGGAGAAGAGAAAAGAAGAACGAATTGACAACCCACATCGCTTGTAGCTTACCGAGACTATTTTTATGTAATCTCTTTCTTAGAATTGATACTTTTGATATTGAATTTTGTATGATTCAGATTAGTTTTTGAACATGAAATTTTCAATGGTATTTGATATTGCTTTCGCTGATTTTTGGTTGTCTATGAGCATGGTCGGCTAAGTTTATAGGGTAGGGATGTGGTTTGGATAATGATGGATTTTGTTTAGCATATATAAGATTTATGAAATGAGTTTGCAATTTTCAATTGTTCCTATGGTTTGATATTCGTAATGCTTGTGAATTGTGTGACGATACTTGAATCATGATAATTGTGTACTTGAGCACCTAGACATAGGGCTAAGTATATGGAACAAACCATAGTTTAGTAGGTACCTTTTGTGTAGTAGTATGCCCCTCAGACTTCTAAGCCTTGTAGGCGTGTTTAATGCTAGGATGTAGGCGTGTTTAATGCTAGGGTGTAGGCGAGCCCTTTGTCAGTAGTATGCTTTGGGACACCTACACCCTAAGTCTCGGCCAACCCTCGACAGAGGAACCGAGTAGCTTGTTGGCCAGGTTGTAATTAAATTGACAAAACTCATTACATAAACTCAACTAAATGTATCCATTATTATAATCCAAATCGCTTCCCAACCGTACTCTCTTGTTTTCTACAACTCAGTGGCTTGTGTGTGAAGTTTTGTTCATGAGCATTTAATTTTCTTTGTGTGTTTTTTATCACACACTTTTACAAACAAAGATTGGCTTTGCTTTCTTAGCGTAGATTATTCTTAATTTAGTTCCCGAGTTAGCTATCGAGTCTTTGTGGATCTATATCCGGACTTCACCGTACTTTACTACTTGGACGATATTGGTAGAAGCGTGTCCCGGGGGGTGGCCTTTAATTTCATATTATAGATGGTGGTTGACAATTAGTTGAAGATTTCGGGTTGAATTTGTAATTCCCTCGTGCAATAGTAAGAGCATTCAAGTAACATAACCTTCAACCGGGGTTAATGAGCTCCGGTGAAAAAAGCTCTTGTGGGAGCTCTTGCACCAAAATAATGTTTGCAAAGGGAAGGTTGAGTCTTAATAGTTAGTGAGTTTCTGGTAGATATAAGTAGTATAGAATTTATGGAAGTATGTAACCAAGGAAAAAAACATATTTGTTATGATAATATTTTGTTTTTCACAAGTATATAGCTGTGTTGCTGCTGAGTCATATATGCCTTCAACAGTTGAGCCCATGCTCTGGTTGTGCTTTTGCTGGTACTATACAATGTGTTTTCTTATTTGCCGATAATAACAGGATGTCAACAGTTGAGCCCGTGCTCTGGTTGTGCTTTTGCTCGTATTATACAATGTGTTTTCTTATTTGCTGATAATAACAGGATGGTTTTGCTCTTATTTTCTTTTGAAGGATGGGAAATACCAGGAAGCACTTGGGAAGTGGGAAGCTGCTCTCTCATTGATGCCTGAAAGTGCAGTTGTTCATGAACAAAAGGCACAGGTTTTACTTGAAATTGGTAATGCCTGGGAAGCATTGAAGGCCGCTGCTCGTGCGTTTCTGTTCCTTTTCTTTTCCTATTATAAACATGGATCTGTCTGTTCTAAGTTATGGCGGTTTATTATTTGACTAAGTAAAATTGGTTCTGAGGCCAAGGGCCATATTACGTTTACATATGGTCTGAGAAATTGGTAAACTTGCTTTGCTTTTCTGCACATATTGTTTTGTATCTTAACAAAAACAAAAATTCACTTCACTTGGTACATCAATGCTTTGGGATTTTACATTTGGCTGTTTTTCTTCTCCTCCTCCTCCTCCTCTTTTACTGTTTTCACATTTTTGTAGAAAATCTAAATGATGGATCATTGATATAGTTGTGAATTATATATGGCAGGAGCTACTGAATTGGAACCGACATGGGCTGAGGTATGTTAGTTGTTTGGGCTAAATGATACATTTTGATGCAAGAAAACTTCAATAGCAAGCTGTTGGGGCTTATTTCATAGTAATTTGTCTGTTGTTCTTGTTGCTATGTTTCTTGTATTGTGAGAGTGCCCAGCTGCCCATAAATGACTTGCAAGCTTGGATTTTGAGGGGCATTTATGTGAAAGATAAAGGTTCTGAAAGCTCGAATAAATAGTAGAAAGTTCATCATTACTTTCAAGTTTTCTGCTGTCAAGGTTGCTTATACAGAGAAGAAAGCTATTAAAATCAGTAGACAGGACTTCATTGTAACCCTCACTAAAACAAGAAAAACCAAACTTCTTTTAACTAAGACTCAAAACTAAACGAAAACAAATAAAGTATTATAATTATGATAAACTAGAAACCAAACAATCGAAATATGTAAAATTACTAAAGCCTACCTAGTGCTCTCTCTCTTTCTCTCTCAATAAATATTGTTGTGTTTCTTCATTGAATTTTTCTGTATTGATATCATGTCAGGATTTGATTATGTGCGGCCTAGTGTCATATCAAGTGATAACCTGACATTATGATGTGGTAGTCCAACAACACTAAAGTATAAAAAGATCCCAAAGCAGTTCTGGTCAGCTAACTAAATCCTGTATACTATGCACATTCAAAACCTAAGCTTTGTTTCCTACATATTTAACTTATGCAGGCATGGATCACTCTTGGCAGAGCCCAGTTGAATTTCGGAGAGCCTGACAGTGCCATCAAAAGCTTTGACAAAGCATTGGCTATTAAGGTACTTCTAGATATTCCCATTCACATGGTTATGTATATCTTTTGTTTCCTTTCAATTCACGATTTACAGTCTTGAAACGTGAACATCTGTCTCCTTAGACACTAAGCTGATATTTGGTATAATCTTCAGATACATAATGGTGCTAGATATTCCTATTATTTCCTAATGTTAGTTTTTCTACTTTGAGTTAAACAAGTTCACTGCCATGTGCACAGCCTGATTCTGAGGAAGCTCAAGATGACAAACAAACTGCATTACGACTTGTGAAGAGACGGGAACAGCTGCATTCATCAGGCTTAAGTAATGCAAAATATCGATATGCTGTTGGTGACGAATCTAAAAGTTAATGAAGGTACTTGAAAGTCAGATAAAAACATGTCATGTTTAAGCCTGTCTTAGTGAATAGCCAAGTACATATAGGATGAAAAGAAATTTTAGTTTGTTCCACAACTCATTATGACATCTAATTGGATTTTGAGACTTTTTAAGTTATATTTGTAATTGAACGCTCTGATCTCTATTCAAAATTTAGTTTTTTTTATGTAACATCTTGTGTGCAAGCTCTTGTGCTTGCTTGTTTGCTCTGCCGGCAGCTGATTAAGCTTCAAATAGCTAACTGTTGGAATTAGTTTTATAAAATAACTAGGGCAATAATTGTTTTAGGGAATATATGGGTTTAGGTGGCTGTTTTTGTTTTTAGTGTTTTTTCATCCCAAAATGAGTGTACACTTTATTTTCGTGGCTACTTAGTTATGCATGAATAACCTTTAATATATCTAAGATAGATTAGATAGAAGCTAAGCTCTTGAGCTTGTTACAACAAAAACACATGGTGGTATAAGGAGGAAAGTCTAACTTAACTTATAACTGTTGAGGCATATTACATTGCTTGGATAAACACATGCTTGAACTGTTGAGGCATTGATTTGATTAAATTGCGACAAAATGTACTTCTCTCAGTTGTAAGCTTTAGTATGGAGAATTTCGTAGGTTAAACCGATTCAAACCTATGGTTGTATCCAGTTTTAAAGGGTGTTCTGCCCCCTTTTTTTCCCACGCTCTATCAACTCGACTTTAACCTTACATACATAGCCTTTACTAACCAGTAACCCCATACTGTACAAATGTAACCTTTAACTTAGTACGAGGGTTAAGTCTCTGCTCCTTTCAGGATTCGCTATTTACAGCATACACTTAGCCTAGTTCAAAAAGCTGGTTAATTGAGTATCACGAAGAAAGCTTTCATAGGCTAGAAAATAACTGTACTGGACATTAGGTTATTGAACTGATCTCTATTCAGATTGCGTTTTCTCACTTTTATATCTGTAACGTTGTATTGAAGCGCTTGTGTTTGTTTGTATGCTCACAAGACAACTAATTATGTAGTCTTTGTTTTTAACGTAACAGCAGAGTCTTGCGAAGATGTGGTCAACCAGTCAGTGTGCTTCACGATTGAACCAATCAACAGCTATCACTTGGAACTTATCCATGTTTGTTTACGAGGTATCTTATATAGGTTTCTGTTTATTTAATCTATGATTGCCGGCCTTGTACATGGAATTGTTTAGGGAGTCTGTTGTAGTTATTAATTTGGCGCACTCTGTAAGGCAACACTGGCATTGTTCATAGAGCCATACCTGAAAATCATAGATGCGCTTATTTTGTCGTTTTGGGATCAGAAAATGGAAAAAGGGAAATGTTGGAAGTAGTGGGTAGCAAGCAAGCTTAGGGAATCAAACAATAATGTTGTAAAATGTTATTTGGTACATGGATTGTGAAATATTTAGATGTTAGGAGCTAGTGAACTCTCCATTTATGTTTCAAAATGGATTATGGGGTTGTTAGTAATGTTGGTTGTGTAATCTATGGCCTGTCTTTTTTACTATTTGTGTTACAAAACTACCCATGAATAAGGGATACAATATCAATGATAGTATTATTTGGCATTTTGATACCTTATCGCCACCAACAATTTGTTTTGGAATATCAACTCATTTACTTAAATGTGTTGGATTGAGTGATGTAATTTTGAACCAATAATATATTAAACATGTTAGGCTTGTCAATCCACTTATAAATGGATCGAGTTCGTGTTATTCAACCTCTTTAATAGAAAGTCATTCTCCACAGTGACTTAAACTTGAGACACAATAGAGCTTACGTGGTGAGTAGACCACTCGAAGTGCGTAGTGGCGGTAAGAGTCAATATTTGACTGGGCAACATATGTGAATTTGGCATAAATTAATCAACAATAAGCATTGCACTGAATTGAATATTGCCGTCCCTAACTATTGTGCATGCATGCTTAGCTAGCTAGGAATCAGTCTCACTTCTACTTCTTCTTCTTCCACAGTATATTCCAACATCTATCAGAATGATCCTTCCCTCCAACTCCATCTCCAAGTTTCCTTCTATTTCTAAACAGACCACCATTAATATATACTCAACAAATGTTGTAATTATAAACCCAACACAATGGCCTGTAGCTACCTCCTCCTCCTCCTCCTCATGCTGCTCTTCCTGTCAACCACCACAGCCCAGCCCAAGCCCGGCTGCTCGGACCGCTGTGGCAACCTCACCGTCCCCTACCCGTTCGGCCTGTCCCCGGGCTGTTCCCGGGACAAGAACTTCTGGATCAGCTGCGACAACGCCACCGAAACAGCCTATCTGCTAACAAGCAGCATCCAGGTCACCAAGATCACCCTGGAGGGCCAGGTCCACGTCCTCCAGCAGGTGGCCCGGGACTGCTACGACCAGAGCAGCCGGCGCACCACCGACGAGTCCCTCTCCTCCCTCCGCGTCACTCAGTTCATCATTTCTGACACACAAAACATTTTCACCGCCGTGGGATGCGACACCTACGCCATAGTCCGCGGCTTCCGCCGCACTGAGCCCTACTTCACCGGCTGCATGTCCGTCTGCGAGAACTTCGACGCCGCCTTCGAGGGGAACAGCTGCTCCGGCATAGGCTGCTGCCAGACCGCCATTCCTAGCGGCCTCAAGAACATAACTGTGACTCTCAGTAGCTACTTCAACTACATGAACACCAAGAACACTGGGTTTCCCAACTGCAGCTATGCGTTTGTGGTGGAGGAGAGTGAGTTCAGATTCTCCAACAAGAGCTTCCGGGATCTGCACGACACGGACAAGCTTCCCATGGTGCTCGATTGGACGGTGGGTGCCAAGTCGTGTGAGCGGGTGAAGGCGATGGAGCCGGAGAACTACGCGTGTATGGAGAATAGCGAGTGCTTCAACTATAAGAATCAGCCGAGAGGATCGGGTTATCTCTGCAAATGCTTGCCCGGTTTCCATGGGAACCCCTACCTCCCCGGAGGTTGCCAAGGTACTTAACTTTCTTGTGTACCCAAAAGCTCTTGTTCTGATTGGATCTTGTCAATGTATCTCACATCGGAAGAATGTGAGTCCATTGCCACTTGATATACAATTAAGTTGAGCCCTTCACCTATCAGCTTATGCTCTTGGGTTGAATTCAAGCTTAAGATGATGTCAGAGTTGGTTTGGTTTGAGCCTAGTGACCCGTCCAATGCCCCCTTTCTTAGTAACCCAAAAGTTCATGTTCTGATTTTGAGACCATGCCAAATCTGTCATTGGATCTTGTTAATGTATCCCACATCTGAAAAGTGTGAAAGTCCGTTGCCACTTGATATACAAGTTTGGTCATTTATATATCAACTTAAGATCTTGGATTGAAGTCAAGTTTAAGATGGTATAAGAGCTGGTTTGGTTTTAGCCTAGTGACCCGTCTTTATTGCCTCCCTTCCTGTTCCACATATATGCAGTGTCAGTTGTGTTAACTAGACTGCACGTGATGGGAGTGTTAATGTATCCCAGATCGAAAGAATGTGAAGTCTGTTGCCACTGATAAACAAGTTGGGCTCTCCACCTATCAACTTAAGTTTTTGGGTTGAAGTCAAGTTTAACAGATTTCATATTAACTAGTTGCTCTCCTTCAACTTTAAGGATCATAACTCCTAGGACATGTTTTTTTATAGGCCCACTGCATAAGATTGTATATCTTACCTTAGAGGGATATAACCTTGCAATATGTATGGAATTGGATCATTTCATACAAGGGTTAAACCATTACAAATAGGCAGTACTTTCATGATCCTTCTATTCATTTTCTTGCAGTGTTTTTCTTTTAAACTGATTGATGATGGTTTTGCAGACATTGATGAATGCAAGGAAGATCCACCAAGGTGTACACATGAATGTAACAACACTTTGGGAGGATTTGAATGTTTGTGCCCAAAGGGTTACCATGGGGACGGCCGAAGCAAACCTCAAGGAGAAGGATGCACCTTGGACCAATCCAAACAGAGAATACAAATAGTTGAGCTCTCCCTTGGTTAGTACTAAGTCTTTCTACAAGTTTCCCAATTCTTGAATGTCTTAACCATTGATGTTAAGTAGTTGATCACATCTGGTAAGAAAATTAGTACCATAACTAACATTTCTTCAATCTACTTGTGTTTCAATACAGGTATTGGCATAAGTGTCACAGTTATGGTTGTGTGCGGTTCTTGGTTGTATTTTGGACTCGAGAAAAGACGGATCTACATGCTGAAAGAGAAGTTCTTTCGACAAAACGGGGGTGTCTTGTTGAAGCAAGAACTGTCCCGAGGAAGAATATCTGCTGATAAGGCCAAAATCTTTACTGCAGAAGAGCTTGAGAAGGCGACCAAGAACTATGATGAGAGTCTAATCATTGGTCGTGGTGGCTATGGCACGGTTTATAAAGGATTCTTGACAGATAACAGCGTAGTAGCAATCAAGAAATCGAAAATTGTAGATCTTGGACAGATCGAGCAATTCGTGAATGAAGTGATTGTGATGTCACAAATCAATCATAGGAATGTGGTGAAGCTCTTAGGTTGTTGTTTGGAGACAGAAGTTCCTTTGTTAGTTTACGAGTTTGTTACCAATGGCACACTCTTCGACCACATTCACAAAGAAAACAATGTTGCTCCCATTTCTTGGGAAATTCGGTTAAGGATAGCTGCAGAAACTGCAGGAGCTCTGTCCTATTTGCACTCTGGAGCTTCTACGCCGATTATCCATAGAGATGTCAAGCCGAACAACATTCTGTTAGATGAATATTACACAGCAAAAATCTCCGACTTTGGAGCTTCGAGGTTGGTCCCGATAGACCAAATGGAATTGTCCACAATGGTACAAGGAACACTCGGATACTTGGATCCCGAGTACCTGCAGACGAGCCAATTGACAGAGAAAAGTGATGTTTATAGCTTCGGCGTTGTTCTGGTAGAGCTGCTAACAGGGAAAGAAGTGCTTTCTTTCGACAGGCCTGAGGCGAATAGAAGCCTGCCAATGTATTTTCTTTCGTCGTTGAAAGAGGACCGATTGTTTGATGTCGTTGAGAGCAACATAGTGAAGAAAGACAACAAGGAGAGAGTCAAGGAAGTGGCAAAGCTCGCGGCCAAGTGCCTGAGAGTTAAAGGGGAGGAGAGGCCGAGCATGAAGGAAGTTTCCATGGAATTGGAGGGATTGCGAATGATCGAGACACATCCATGGATTCATGTTGAAATGGAAGAAAATGTGTACTTTCTTGGGAACAATTTAGAGGCTCACAAAAATGACAGTGCATCATATCATGATAGCATGAGCCATGTACTAATGGCATTAGATGATGGGAGATGATTTTTTTCTCTCTATTTTTCTATATAAGATTATGTTGATTCAACAAGTTTTTAAAGAGATTCAAGCTGCAGAAGTAAAAATATTTGACAGAGAAGCTTTTGCTATACTAATTTAATCATTTCCAAGGGCTAAATACAGATTACAGAAAATGTTACAATGACAAATCTTGATCACCATTGTAGTTAACATAAATGTTATGTTCACTTGTATACACTAACCTTGCCTAGATTCATTTAAACAAGCTCGCTTACGAAATCATCCGAACCTCTTCTAATCCTTCCATCGTAATAACATCAGCTGATCTCGATTCTAGACATCAAATTTACTCGGTTTTCTTTACAAAGATCTACACGGGCCGAGAGAATCAACTGGTGGATGCAAAATTGTAGGCACTTTAAGGTGAAAATGGAACTAGACCTTCCCATCTGATGAAGGCATTGCTTTATCTGTTTTGATGTCTGTGGAAGAAGATGTAGAAGAGGAAGTGGATACAGAATTGGTGCCTCTGGAGGGAGAGGAAGAAGGAGTTGGGAACTTCTTGGGCAGCATTTGCTCCCAATTGGGCACTCTTGTGGCTTCTGATGATGACACAAGAATATTAAAAACAACAAGAATCAACAAGAATAAGAGCAATGAGCACTTGCTGTTGTTGCTGCAAGAACCTGACATGTTGGTGTTGTTTTGATGAAATGCTAATTGGGAAATGTTGCTCAGAGCAGAGATTGGAGAGAGCTTTAAGAGTAGTGAGACAGAGAGAGAGGAAGCTTTTTAGAATGGTTTGTGGCAGTAGACAGTGTTGAGTATTGTAAGGAGGTTGACAACTTGTTTGTTAGAGGAAAGATGTTACAATGGCAGACAATGGGACATTTTATTATTGGTGTTTTGTTAAAAAAGACACTGTTGATGAGCTCTTGCTGTTGCTAGAATCTCAGTCCATGAATGAGGAATTTTGCGGAGGTTTTAATATTCATGTTGGGTCCACCATTAGTTGAACATGTACAACTTTATAATCAATCATATAAGGCTGGTGAGAGATCTCTACTGTCAAAAAAATTTCCATAGCTTTTTTTTTTTTTCCGTCTAAACCATGGGGTACCTAGGGAGCCCGTAAACTCGCGGTTGACATCTTTAAGCCGTTTTATCACATCCAGACTAATTCCCATTCAAGGGTAATTAAGTCATAGTTAAAACGCATCCCTCTCCCCAGTGGTGTGTTGAGTAGGAATCGAACGCAAGCGCTCTTCCCACTCACGCAGCCTGTGTAGCCAACTGCGCCACTACCCTCGGGCATTTCCATAGCATTTTGATACGTTGATGTTAAGTATGTTAAGCAGCAAAACAAAACATAATCATTAAAATGAAGCTAGAGAAGCATGTGTGCACATAAAATAAAGCCCACAGAGAAGTCACCAAGAAAGGTGTCTGAGTCTTGAGGGCTATAATGGAAAACACCAGCCAAACCCTAACCCTAGCTATTCAATCATGCAAACATGAGGAGAGTAGTGGTCTTTTGATTATTGGAATTTATGATAGGTCAGAGAACAAACAAGGTGAAGTAACAGAAAGATGAGGAAACTTTAGGGAGTTAAAAGAAGCATCTTTACACTTTATGTACACCAATTCTCCAACAAGACTAGTTTTTTTACAAATATAATAGATTGGGGCTATCACTATTGTCAGTGACATACATGCCTGTATGTATTGCTAAGGGTCAGTTTATAGTAGTTTAAAATACCAAGCCAACCTAGCTACCAAAATTAAAATACTGATTTCAATGTAGCAACTTTTTGTGATACAACTTAAAATTGCATTATCTTATCCCATTGTTAGTGGGTTCTTAAATTACTCTATTATATGTACGTATGAGCTACAAGTATCATTTATCTCTCAACTATGCACTTATATCACAATTGAGTCTCTAACTATTTTAAAAATATTCCGATACCTAAACTATTTTATCTCATCACCAGTGCCCAAAAAATCACACCTAACACAAAACACCCAAAAATACGTAAAAACAATTCTTTTTTCAAGCACATGAAAACAATTACTAACAAACGTTTGGACTTAATCCAACGACAGACTTGTACCCCAAAAAATGACTCTTATGCTACTTGCATGTAGTTTGATCCTTCATTTTGGAGCCATTTCTTACCAATTTAAAGCAACACCCTTTGAATTTGGTGTTTGCTTATGTTCCTGACAAAGGGCTTCGTCAATATAGTGGTAGTGCACTTTGTCATGCTTAGCAGGATAAACCCACGAAAGGAGGGGAGGGGAGGGGAGGGGATGATCAACATTTTCAGTATTATCTTCATAGGCCCTTTTACCTACGTACACAAAGATTTGAATCACCTACTATGCATAGGTTTATGATCATCGAGCTTCATCGTCTTCGCAACTTATTCCCCACATTTCTTTGATAGTAAATATCATTCAATGGGCCAAGTTCTCAGTTCGAGTCTCCTTTCATGGTTGTCTTTCCATAATTGAAGCCTCAATGAGTGAGCTTCATGGTTGCTCTTATTCTGAATGAATGAAGCTAAGTTCACAATTTGAAAATAGAAAAGCATCAAAATAGCTCTTATGTTCTTTTATTCCTGTTTTTGGTGCTAAAATCATATACCCTGCAAGCATTAACAAATTCAAGCATCTATTCTTAGACTAATTCAGTTCTAGTATAAATTGAATGCAATCACTCCCATCCCATCATTTGAAAGTATCAATTAACCATATCAGAGTACACAATCCATAAACGAAAAAAGAATAATTAATTATGAAATTATATCTGATACACGGGCACTTTTACGACAATCTTACACAGATCCACCCTAATTATAGGTGCAGATTGTGCAATCGAAGATCATCCATTGCATAAATTAAAAGGGCACGTGGCGTGAATTGGTGGTGCACCGTGCGTGCTACTAGTAGCACGCACGTATTTGCAACTCATAACTACAGGTATTACATTCTAACTCGCATTGTTTGAGCCAACAAAAAATAGCACAACACCTAGCCAGGCTTATAAAGGCAGCGATGCAGCAGCATTTGATAATCAAAGACCTACCTCAAGTGCGATGCTTACTCAATGGCATACATAATTGTTTCCTTCTCAGTAGGACGCCACGATGTTTTCTCAACATACAGCAATCCATCATTTCCCTTTGAGAAAACCATCCGGATCTCCCATTTTAGCGATTTAGCCATGCTCTCAACCTCACTTATGGTTTCAGCATC
Source organism: Pelargonium nanum (assembly GCA_036897485.1). Taxonomy (NCBI): domain Eukaryota; kingdom Viridiplantae; phylum Streptophyta; class Magnoliopsida; order Geraniales; family Geraniaceae; genus Pelargonium; species Pelargonium nanum. The sequence goes on along the minus strand of JAYMTF010001528.1, from coordinate 7,578 downwards.
GTCCCGTACAATCAGCTTTCCTTGTGGCCTCAGGATCCTGTCAACTTCTGCAATCACTCCCACCAAGTTGCACCTGAGGATATAAAAAATCATATTAGTAAACAAGCACCCGCATAGAATGGCTCTTTATTTAGTAGAAAACAGAAAGTAATGTGTTATTTAAGATCACTGACCTCTTTTTAAGAGTAGAGAAAAGATGGTCTGCATGGAGAAGATCATATGTTCTAGGGTAGGTATTGAACGATTGACACCAGTCGTGATACATGCCAAACAAACCACGCTCATATATTATTGGGAGTGTGTCCGGAGCGTCAATTGGGACTACATTCATAACCCAGACCTTCAAGTCCTTTAATGCCGCAGCAAATCTAAAAGCATAATCAAGGTAGAGTAAATCAACTGAGTGAACCAGAATACTACCTTAGGCCGCATCACTCCAAGAAATATGAGAGAACTACAAAGTTTCTTACCCTCCATAGACAGCTTTCATGTCCATGACATTCCTCACAGAAGGCCAGTTAATTCCCATACCATTCAAATATGATTTGGAGACAACATTTTTCCAGTGCTTATAATCAGAAGTGAAATCCTCTGGACCAGATTTGCCATATACTCCAACCTGAGAATTCAACCAATAAGGTGGTTGCTCTAACCTTAGTGGCCATTGCTCAGGCCATTTGGATCCACGCTCTGATGAATCCACTGGCACTTTATGCATGCATGCCTGCAGTGGTACATTCCTAAAATAACACACACCCGAACATAAAATCAATAAATAAATGCAATTGAATTAAGAGATATAAATTATTAACAAAATGTTTGTGAAGATTTCCATTGCAAACATGTGCTTCTGTAACAGAACACCCTGCAGCTATTGTGTCTACTCACAATTTGGTGGTGTATTGTCAGCTTTCCTTTCTCACATGACTGGTAGAATAAATTTTTCACCCAGATGCAGTAAATACTCTAGTTATAAATCAAAGATATGAAAAGAAAAATATACTCGCTCCATCCCAAAATGAGTGTCCACTCTCTAAAATTTTGTCCCAAAATGAGTGTCTATTTCCCTTCTCGGTCAATTAGTTATACATGAAATACCAACAATATCCTTATGATAAGTTGGTTAGAATCTCTTGAGTTTGTTACAACAAGAGCACATTGGGGTATAGGGGGAAAAGTCCAATCCTATCTAACTTATCCTTAACTTTTACAAAAATGAGAAAGTGTACACCCCTTTTGGGGTCAGAGGGAGTATAATATTAACCAGCTATAGAATAACTGGGACAAACTTGAGCAGCAAATCTCATGAACTTTTTGTCTGGATGTAAATCAAAGTAACAAACAGTATCGTGCCTCTAATTATATATAGTACCTATTTTCTCATTGCCAAAATTTTATCAAGTTTACAAACTGATTGCAAAGGTAAATACTTAAAACCATACCAGGCTGCATTTGGATCATCAGATTCTTTGCAGAGTGGAGGCTCATTACGTGCTCTTTTCAAGTAGCATTCATTTGAAGTTGGCTTTCTATATATTACTGCACCCACTCCATTTAATCTGTCCTTACTGATCACCATCTTATCCCAGCACATTGACTTGGTCAATCTTGTCATTTCTGCCGGGATTCCAGTAATTATCACAAAAGGGGAAAAGGGCATAATAAAACCAATCCTTAAATGAGTCTATTGAGAGGAGCACATATAAAGTAATCTACCTTTCCAGATGCCAACATCTTCTGGAAGCTTTTGATACACTGGAGTAGCTGACCAAACGAAGTAACCGCCAGGTCGTAATACGCGATTGAGCTCTAACAGAAGTTTACCACCTGCAATGTAACTCAAAATGTATCATCTAACCAACAAAAAAATCCATGCTAAACACACACACACACACACATATGTAAGAAACACGCAGGCATCACCTTCGATATGCCATGGGACCCTACAGCGTGCACAATGGACCACATCAAAGACATTACTGGGGAAAGGTAGTCTCATGGTGCCCATAACAGCTAACGTAGCAGGAATTCCTCGTTCAAGTGCAAATTGCACTTGAGCTTCATGCTCGTCCTTGGGAGCAAATGACATTGCAAGCACATCTCTATCAAAAAGATAACCACCAAAGCTGGCCACTCCACAACCAACATCCAATATAACACGAGTTCTTTTGCCCCATGCAATATCAGGAAGAGACTACACGCAAACAAAAATATTAATTTATGTATTAATTTAAACTAGCCAAACAAACTAATTCAGAACTTCACAAACGTATGATACTCTGGGAATTCAAATCTAAAAGCAGCAAAACCACCTTGGTATAACTGAAAACAGAAATACTGAAGGAAACTTTTCTTTTTAAAATGTAGCATATTTTTTTAATTAAGATTCTGAAAAGGATAGTTGTTTTTCTAATGAGACGTATATTTTGTGAAATGCACAAGAGGTACTTGTAGATGGAGGCACATGCACAAGCTTTTAAAGATACACACAAGTATATTAACTTCCATTCAGGTCAGGTCTATGCCTCAAGTTTATGCACATTGCACAAAGAACCCCAAACTCAGAGAACTAAGGATTGTATCAGGTCTAAAAGCAGCATAAAATGAGATCCATGTCTGTAATTATCCATCCTACGTGATCTACTATGTAATATTGTAATGGAGATGTAAATGTCTGAAAAATGATGGTATAAACTCAGAGAATCTGAGTCAAACAAACAATTGTCTGAAAAATGATGGTATAAATGCAAGAAGGGCTCACATTTTGGATGAAATCTATGTAATGGAGAGCACCATGCTTAAACTGAGTTCCACCGCCTGGAAAAGTAAGATATTCACCAGTAACTTTAACCCAATTTTGATGCCCCTTAACCTCTGCTAGCTTTGTGTGGGGAACGTTATAATACCATATCTGCGTCATGGTAAGATATAACATATTTAAAATAAATAAATAAATATAAAGTCAACAGCAATAAATTATTTATGTGATTCAGAAAACTGCTGAAATACCTTTTCCCTGCTTTTTGGCCACTGAAGGGTGCTTTTGTATCCTTCAGGTACAGGAACAAGACAGGTAGGAGCTTCGTCAGGGCAGTGCCTCTCTCGATGTTCATAGTGATGTCTACCAGTAAGTTTTTTAATAGCTTGCCAATTATCAAGACAAGGGATATAATCTGGTCCGGCAGTGACATTACAGACTTTCCAGTCATAACCATTTTGGTCCTTAGAAATTGAAGATTGTTGCAATTCCTTCTCATTCTGTGACTCCACAGCTTGAGTTGACCAAGCCCCATTTTGAGTGGTGGTTTCATTCATTATTTCTAGATTCCCCACAACGGGGAAACTTTCTTTTGAAACCTGATCCTTTTCTTGATTTTCAGTGTTGCTTTCACTAGAACTTTGGTCTGAATTATCCTGGTTTTGCTCAACAGTCTCCTCTTCAACCTGACTAACCCCTTCTTTACTGTCTACATTCTCTTCATTCCCCTCTGCCTCTGAGTTCATATTAACCTCATCCGAATCAGATTTATTTTCATCTGAGCTCTCCTGAGATTCCGTTTGCTCATTTCCATTTGTTTCACCTTCTCCTATTGCTGTCTCAGAAACTTCTGAAGTTGAGTTTCCATCTTGAGCGTTTGTTTCCAAATCTTCCCTTTTATCATCCCCGGCATTTTCATCCTCCTTCTTTGGTTCCTCATCAAACTGAGTCTTTTCATCAGAGTTCTCCGTCTCTGTCTTCTCATCAGAGCTCTCGGTTACAGACCTCTCATCTACGTTTTCTTGACTTGTACCTTCAGACTCCTTCTCAATAACATTTTTATCATCTTGATCCTCAGAATTGCTTTGATCCTGAGAATCATTGGCGTTACTTGCCTCATGTTTTTCCTCAACTGTATTGTCGACATTCTTTGCAGGCATGTTTTGGTCATCCTGGATAGCAGAATCTTTTAGCTCTTGGAGATTACTAGCATAGCCAACTCCTTGACCTGTTTCCTCAGGTACATCACCATTACTGTCCTGAAATTGCATAGAATCATTTTCACGTATTTTTTGTTTCACATCAGGCGTAGTTTCCTCAGACAACAAGTCTGAATTCTGAACTGGAGCAACAGATGATGTCATCAAGGTCCAAATCCCAACTAAACATACTGCAACAAAAACAACCACAGTAATCGTCCAACAGTAATTTGACGACTTCCTCCCATCAACCCGAGAATACCTTCCGGTAGCCATGCTCTCAAGGAAAGAATTTCCCCGATTTACGGACACCTGGATTAAGTCAATAACAGAATCTTAATACTATTTTTAATTAGACTAAAAGAAGTATGAATCCAAAACTAAAGTGTGGAGAGAGAGTAAAAATGAAATAGAAATTCAGGTTGACTAAACTATGTGGTGAGGTGAGACCTATATTGATTGGTGGTTTTCTAATTTTCCATTCTCGATCCGGATCTACCAACCAATGGTAACTTAATACCTATAGTTATACTTTATGGCATGTTTTAGTAGAATCTCCAAAACATTGGATTCAATATAGATCTCCATACAGCTACTATCTCTTTCTTCCCCAATTTTTTGGGAACTTTAAATCTTCGTTTCTAACTTTCGAAAATAATAGGGATCTAAACAGCCAAAGCCAGACAATATACACATAGTATCAACAAATTTCACTACAGTCGCACAAACAAGCGAAAGTTAATGGATCAAATCAAAGGAAATGGACAGAATGAGCAAAACAGAGCAGCAACCTAAAATTGAACAATATATGTAGGGATCCAAATGAGAAAGAAGTAGAAAAAGAAGATATAAAGTGAAATCGAAACATAAACAAGAGATTACTAGAATTGGAGGAGCATAAACAGGATTTGAAAATTGAAAGTACCTGTGGTTGGGCTGAGAAGAATCAGAGATCTTGAAATAAATTATTTATGGGTGCACATTGACATTGTGGTGCAGTGAGAGCTAAAGAGGGGTATGGGTGTGAAGCGTATATATAGCAATCATTTATTATATAATGAGAGGTAAAAGAGTCAAACTAGGATCTATGGAGATGAGCGAGTGACACTGTGACAGCACTGCACTGCAAGTGCACTGCACCACCAACATCTGAAACCAGGGCAGTGATGCACCCCAAAATATTATAAATTCATGTTTTATCGGAGTGCCATGTTGATTATCGTTTCCAATCCGTCAATTTTAACGCCAATTTTTAAAAGTAAATACATTTTATGATACACAAATATTTTTAAACATATAACGGATACTCTTGATGATATGTATCCCAATTAATGATACTCTTGATGAGTTCAAAAATAAAGAAAATGACACTCTTGATGATGTGTATCCCAATTAATGAAACTCTTCCTACTATTTTTAATGTCTTTCAAAAATAGTAAGAAACGGGTCTCAATTATTTTTCTGAATATGAGACAAGTATTGGCTTCGATTTGGCGTTTCTTGGTATTTGAGTTTTTCTGTGATCATGATGATGTTCAACAGGTTGTTGGGAGTGGCCGTGGACGCTCAATTCACATGTTTTGATATGCAAGAAAATGGAGATGGGTGATATATCGTATTCGGTTGGACTGGATTTGTTTGGTATTTGGATACAGTTACATAATGTGCCTATGAGTTTCCACAATGAACAACTTTGCAGAGACATTGGCAACCATATAGGTTCATTAGTTGAGGATGTTGATTTGAATTTATATGGTGCTTGGAAGTCATGTTTAAGGGTTAGAGACTTAGAGTGCTTATTGATGTCAGGCTGCCAATCAAGCGTAGGATGAAAATTCGTGTTAGTGGAGGTGCATGGGTTTGGATAAATTTCAGGTATGAAAGACTTCCTTGTTTCTATTGCGACTTCATAGGGCACAGTGATAAAAATTGTGCGAAATTGATCGATAATCTGATGGTTGGGGAGAGACGAGATTGTGGTGTTTGGTTGTGGGCTACGAGTAGGAGGAATGTGTCTAATGTTACTACTAAATGGTTAGTTTCGAAAGTTGTTGTGGGTTTGAGTCAGCATGCTGAGTAGAATGAGAACAATGATCCGAATGTGGAGGACATGGTTACTGATTCAACTGATATGCAGTCAGGGGTTTTGTTGCTAGGAGGAAAAGAGATGAGGAATTGAGTTTTGTTGTTCATGATGCTGCTTCAAAAAATGTGTTTTAGGCGGGCCCCGTGGAGGAGTTCCGCCGAGCCCCATGAGTATCCTTAGTTAGAACTGTCGCGGGCTTGGCAATTTGCGAAGAGTGCAAGTCTTACGAGATCTGGTTCGTACAAAAAGACTACAACTTGTGTTTCTTATTGAGACACACAATGGTCGGTCCTTTTATTATGGCTTACTCAATTTTTAGGAATGGATGGAATGTTCACAGTGGATAGCGATGGTCGTAGCGGTGGGTTAACAATGTTATGGGCGAAGAAAATCCAGGTGTCTCTCATTAGTTTTTCAAAGATGTTTATTGATGTTTAGGTTTCTATGGAGAATGTTGGTGTCTGGTGTGTGAATGACTCTATGGGGAAATTGATCTAAATCATAGGGATAAGAGTTAGGATGGTCTTCGGATGTTGGTTGGGAGGTCGGATTTGCCTTGGATTTGCGTGGGAGATTTTAATGATTTGCTTTTGAATTTGGAGAAGAAGGGTGGGCATGCTTATCCGGTATGACTTTTGAATGGATTTTTTCAGGCAATTATTGATGATGATGGGTTGCGTGACTTGGGAATGGAGGGTTATGAATATACGTGGATGAGGGGTGTTCGACTAGAGTCGAGAGTTGAGGAAAGATTGGACCGTGCACTTGGATCGAAGGAATGACTGAGGTTATTTCCTAACTATAGAGTTCTTAATCTTCTATTTGCAACGTTGGATCACTCACCTTTGCTTGTTGTGTCGGGTATCCGATATCAAGTTCAGTTGGCGCGAAGATTTAGATTCGAAAACACGCGGCTGCAAATGGAAGATGTTAGAGATGTAGTGTTTCGTGGTTGGTCGTGTGGTGGTGGAATAGATATTCAGAGCCGTATTCGTTGTTGTGCAACTGAATTAGCTAGGTGGGGAGGAGATCGTGGAAGACGGTTGGCTGGAGAAGTTAAGGCAGCGAAGTTGGCATGGGAGAAAGAGGTTGGTGGAGGGTACACTGCTAATGCTCGTCGTTATTATCAGTTACTTGCTATGCAAGATGACTATTAGAAGCAAAGAGCAAAGTTGTTATGGCTTAAAAATGTTGACTCCAACCCCCGCACGGACCGGGCTGTACGGGTCCAAACCGCACGGGCCCATCCGCTCGACCCAGTGGCCGTGAGCTCCTCTTTCTGTCCTACCCTGTTGTTGAAAAGCTCAAGTGCTAGTTCTCAACTAGACTGTTACTTGTCAGTTGGATTACAACTTGCCAGCTAGACTTCTACTTGTCAACTAGACTGTTACTTGTCAGCTGCACTTGTATCATCAGTTGAACTGGTATTATCAGCCGGACTAGTGGAGCAGACAAGATTAGTCAATACTCCTCCCTGATATGCAGGACTGACACATTTAAAGACACACCTCAGAATTATGAAAATTAGAATACCA
>JAYMTF010001527.1:0-22863 GCA_036897485.1 Pelargonium nanum | reverse complement strand
GCCACATGTTACTCAATTGGAATACCAATTGAAAATTTGAGGAGACACTTGTCATCCAATTAGACATGGACTCCTCTTTAATATATATATATTAGAAAAGAGAGAGAGTTGAGAAATAGATACTCATATGTTAAAAATATATTGATCATGGTCAAAGGTAAATATTATATAAATAACTAAGTATGTGCATTTTATATGTTAATTAAAAAATGTACAAGTGGTGTTAATTTGATAAATGTTAATGGTGCTTTTATGCAAAAAGATGTGCCTTAGTGACAAAGTTTAAAGAGAGTGCTCTTGATCTAATATGCAATTACATTCTTTATTGGTGGAATCAAACCTACATTTTTGGACTTAACACCAATACATACCAAATTTGGCACTATCTTTGGATTAATCTATTCAACACAATCCACTCATCTTATTGTTTGGCTACAACGAATATTTTACAACGTACTTTACTCCATATTTTTCTAAACATTATAAGACTTGATTTACATATCATGTGATATCAATCATTTTATGATATTTTACAGAAGTCTGAGTTTGAATTAAGCTTGTATCAAATTTGAATGAAAAAAAATCATGCAATGATTCCTCTCATTTCTTAATTTTTAAATGCATTTTTGTGTGTGGAGTAAATCATAAACATATATTCTTAATAGTGAAGTAAATTGCCCAAACAAGTGTAAGTTTCTTACTATTTAAGGCCTATTGTGTGTGTGTGTTTGTTTCCTACATATGTTTGTGGTTCAAAAACCATTGTTCAATAAAGTTTGATAATTATGGCAATTTGTGAGAGTTGGTGGCTACAAGGTTGGACTTAAAGTATATCAATGTCACAATCACAAAAAACACAAACAACAAGCCATGAACATGCATGGCCATTGTCTTTTTAGTTTTATATTTGTAAATCATAAAGAAAAGTTGAATGCAAGAAGCTTTCCATTCTAAAGTTGTTTTGACCTCTACATGTATTAAAAATCATCACCTTGTTTTTCCATTGCTTAGCACCATAGTTTTTGTGTTCTTTTTTCTTTTTCTTTTTGAACATTCATTAAATGTTAAATATTTGTTGGAGAACAACTAATGCATAAAAGTTTAAAGGTTAAATGACATGTGACATGCATGATTTAATCCTTAACAATTATTTGTAATTTTTTTATTATAATTCAAGAAACATTTACTATAAGTTATGAAAGTGAAGTTAATTATCATATTATTTACTCGTTCTTTTGAGTTTTAATGAGATATTACATTAATTTACAATTTACAGAACTTTAGTTAAGATTGTTCCTAAATCGTTATATGGGTTAGAAAAAGTTATATTTTGTTAAACATATGAATCAGTGTATACATATTTTAAAACTGTAATTATAGAATGACTTGAAAAAAACACACTCCTCTTATCGACTTAGCCCATCAAGTAAAAATTATTTTCAATATTAGCTCCAAAGTTAAAATTTTAGAAGTCAACTCAATTGCCCAACAAACTTACATATTAGTTAAAATTAGACGAATAACTAAGTCAATTCTCTAATTTGTTGTGTCCTAATAAAGTAATTCTTTTAGTTATAAAATTAAGAACTAAAAATATTTTTGGTGCCCAAACTTTTTCGGGATATACAAAATGGTGCCCAAACTTTTACTTTATCAGAATTAATATCTAAGTTTTAATTTTTTACCTGTGTTAGTACCTACGTTATATCCAGTTAGGTCTTCCGTCAACTTATGCTGACATGGACTATTTCTGCTGACGTGGCACATCACATTAGCTGACATGGCATTTTCCTTCAACGTTTCAATTATCAGATCGATCTAAACCCAGAAAACCCAAAGTCCCATTACCTTCCTCTCCGCCGATCAATGCCCACAAAACACTAACCCTAACCCTAACCCTAACCCTAACCATGTCCTTCTTCTACTTCTTGGCGCGTAAATCATGGCTCCTCAAACGGACACCATCGACTATCTCATGTCCCAATTTTCTCGGGAAACTCCGCCGCCAAGGTCTACATGTATTTTCTCACATACGGCGTCATCGGTGGCGGCCCTGTCTCCGGCGCCTCCGCTTTCAAGTATCCCGATCTGCGCTTATTCTTCACCGCCGCACCTCCCAAAGTTAAAGCTTTCGCCTTGCACGGCGTTATGCTTCAGGCAATTTTTCCTCTTTGGCTTTAAATTTTCCTTTATGAAAACCTAAATTGTTGATCCTAACATCAAAGCTGTTTTTGCTTCTCTTTATTCACAGAGAGCTGAATAATTTTTATTTTGTTACATTCTATTTTCATCTGAAGAAAGCAGTACTTATTGTTTGATTAATGCTGGTGTGAAATCCATGGCCGTCGGTGGACTCAGAGGGCTGCGCACAAAGCTCCTGCCGGCGGAAACGGCCGGAGAAACGAAGACTGCTGACGCGTAATTGTTTTTTACACGTCAACAATTTCTTCTGACGTGGATGTGCCATGTCAGCAGAAATAGTCCATGTCAGCATAAGTTGATGGAAGACTTAACTAGACATAACGGCAGGTACTAACACCGTAAAAAAAAAAAATATAAAGTTTGAGTATTAATTCTGGTACATTAAAAGTTTGAATACCATTTTGGATATTCGATATTAGTTTGGGTAACAAGAATGTCTTTAATCCTAAAATTAATGATACTCTGTGCATATACTTCTTCTTTAAGGACACATTTTTTAACAACTAAATTAAATAAATAATTTTGATGTCTCTTAACAAAAATTATTGATCAAATTAAAAATCACAACTTTACAATTAATATATATTTGAAACCACCTTTCACTTTCTTTTTTATAATATAATATTTCTCAAGGAGCAATAGGCTTAGCTTCCTTATACCCTCCAAAAACCTCTCTCCAATCTCCATCTTTTTCCTCTATACAGTCCTCTCATAGCTCAAAAGCAGAAACAAAAACCAGCTTCAAAAAGCAAAAGCTAAAGATCACAAATCCCACTTTTTTTCCACAGCCACAAAAAGCACTTTGATTCAAAGCAGACCTGGCTAAGCAATTGCACAAGAAGATCCCACCTATATACTCTTCAGCTCCAATGTCTCTCTCTCCCCATTTCCCGCCCAACCAGCTCACCTCCACACCACAACCATGTCTGAGATTGTGCTTGCTGAGCCTATCTCTGAAGAAACCCAAGTTGATTTCACTAGCAGCAGCACCACCACCACCAGCAGCAGACCCTTTACAAGGTCTCTCACTCTTGGTCATGAAGAAGATGGTGATCATGTTCCTGAGCCCTTTGACAGTGAGAGGTTGCCACCCACTTTGGCTTCTGAGATTCAGAGGTTTCTACGGGTTGCTAATTTGATCGAAATCGATGAGCCACGAATAGCTTACCTTTGTAAGTAGTAAAGTTTGGTTTTTGGCCAATTGGGTTTAGTTAAAATGGTTGAGATTGTGTGTTAATCTGTTCTTCATAACTTGGTAGTCCAACGAGCCACAAAAAGCATACCTTTGTGAGTAGTAAAGTTTGGTTTTTGGCTTATTGGGTTTGATTAAGGTGGTTGAGAATTTGTTAATGTGTTCATAAATCGTTAGTCCAATTTGATCACGAGCCACAAATAGCTTACCTTTGTGAGTAGTAATGTTTGATATTTGGCCTATTGGGTTTGATTAAGATGGTTGGGATTATTTGTTAGTGTGTTCGTCATAACTTGTTAGTCTAATTTGAATTTTGGGTCCAATTTGATTAGAAATCGACGAGTCCCTAATAACTTACCGTTGTGAGTAGTAAATTTTGGTCTTTGGCCTGTTGGGTTTGATTAAAATGGATAAGATTATTTGTTAATGTGCTCTTGGTTACATGTTAGTCTAATTTGAATTTTGGGTTGATTGAAAATTATGACAAGTTTCTTGGGTTTGCTTTACTTTGTGATTCAATGGTTAGTGTATTGTTAATATAATAGCTCTTATGTTTAGTTTGGGTTTCGGGTATGTTGTGAGATGAATGAGATTTTGGTTTGCAGTGTTAAAGTTGTAACTTTTTTAACATACATTGGTTTGGACGGTGGATAAAAGGGTCAAAAACTTGAAATAAAAGATGATGATTGGAATATTTGAGTTTGAACCTCGTTGTTGGGTTATTAGAGGAAGTGAGAAGAAAGAGACGAAATCCATTCAGGCGTTCTAGTGTTTGTGCTTTCTTGGTTAGCCAAACTAATGGAATCCTCACGTCAAGCCATGGCCAATATTGGTTGTAATCAAACACAGTTGACTGGATTGTTTGTGCTCTTGGGGAGGGAAGATGCAAAGGTTTTGTGTTTTTCAAAAAAGTTTCTTCATCACTTAGGAAATCAACAAAGCAATGTGTTGTGCCATCCGAGTTAAATTTTGGCAATTCGGAACTTGCTATTTAGGTGAAATGATTGATTCAAAAGATAGAAGATTGTTTGTTCAGTATGCGTTTGACATGTTATTAGCACTCATTACTGTGAATGAAAATTCAAGTTTATGTGACTAAATGAAGGAACATTTCACATTGTCTAAATTGGCTTGTGAGCAGGTCGATTTCATGCTTTTGAAATAGCACATAATATGGACAGCAACTCAACTGGGAGAGGTGTTCGTCAATTCAAAACTTCTCTGCTTCAGCGACTTGAACATGTAAGCACTTGGATTGAAGCTTATCATATTAAGTTGGAACCTTGATGCTATCTGCTGAAACATCATTGTTGTCACAGCACATAAAATTTCCATTTACTTTTTTCTCTGTTAAAAATTATTGCCGTTGTTGTTAGGACGAAGAAGCTACAATTGAGAGAAGAAAGGAAACGAGTGATGTTCGAGAACTCAGACGTGTTTATCATGCATACAAGGACTATATTATCAGACATGGTGGAGCAATTGATTTAGATCATAGGTAAATGACCTTAACTAATGGCTTTTGCATTTTGCTTTGTATAGAGAAGCTTTCTCCAATACTCTCCTACTCCATATTAATTTTTGTTTGATATGATATAGTCATAGAGAAAAGTTGATAAATGCACGAAGAATTGCTTCTGTTCTTTATGAAGTATTAAAGACAGTTACAAATGCGGCTGGTCCTCAGGTTTTTATCTTTCACGTTTTTATATACATTTGCTCTTTCCCTTCGTCTTGCAATCATCTTATTGCCATGTTCCACTGCATTTTCTTCCTCCACAGGCCCTTGCTGATAGAGACAGCATCCATAACAAATCCAAGCTCTATGTACCATATAACATCCTTCCACTTGATCATGGAGGTATTCAGCAAGCAATTATGCAACTCCCTGAGGTCTGATGCCGTGTGGATAATCTAAGTGATTCTCATATTAGTCCATTAACCTGGCTTGATGTAACATGTTTTTATGAGCTAAACATCATTTTCCTTCCCCTTTTAATCTGCAAAGTCTCCTCTTGGAAAAACTAGCTTAGTTTTACAGCCAAAATTTTCCAGTGATTGGATGCTGTGACCCCATCCTTTCTTTTATCCATGGAAGGTCAAGTTCAGATTGCTCTTCAAGCGTTTCATTTCGGTCCAATTTTGGATCCACAAAGAATGGAACTGCGCTATGTAGGATTTACACCTACGACATCGGGTTTTGGAGACCCGCATTCTGCCGAACTGAACTAAGAGCATTTTTATTTATTTTTCATAATAAGGATCTCTGTTGCAGCATACCTAAGTGTAAGATATTGGGAATAGTATGGTGATGAAATATTGAAACAATGCAGATTAAGGCTGCAGTTGCAGCTGTACGGAATGTTCGTGGTTTGCCCCCTCCGGAAGAATTTCAGAAACGAGGGGCTTTTATTGATATATTTGAATTTCTTCAGTATAGTTTTGGATTTCAGGTAATTTTCTTACAATATCTATTCTATTATTTAAATTGCTCTGGTTGTTTTCTATCATGCTATCGTGTCATGTCTAAAGTCATACTTGGCTAGGTAGACATGTGCTTTATATATGATTGATCTAGTATCTGTTTACTTCATTTCGTACATTGAAGATTTTCCCGAGGCTTATATGATGCTTTTCCATCAGGAAGGAAATGTAGCCAACCAGAGGGAGCATCTGATTCTACTCTTAGCTAACACCCATATTCGTCAAATTCAGAAGCAAACATCTATCTTGAAGGTGCTTTAACTATATGTGAAGTCTTTTTTTAAGAGTATAAAGTTAAAATTGGGTGTTCAACTATCAACTTTAGTTCTTAGTTGAATCAGTCGTCTACCTAGTATCAGAGCCTGATTGACCTAGAGGTCACAGGATAGAGTCTTGCCTCCACATTGATTATAAAAAATGTTAAAATTCCAGCACAAGGCAAGAAGACCTGTGCTTCGATCACGTGCAAAGCGGTAATGAGCTTGCATGTGAGGGGGTGTGTCGTTAGAGCTTAAGGTTAATATTGCGCCTTCAACTATCACCTGTTAATTTGACACGTGCTATTGAAATAATTTCAGTTGGCAGAGGGAGCAGTTGAGGGACTGATGAAGAAGTTTTTCAAAAATTATACAAATTGGTGCAAATTTCTGCGGAGAAAAAGCAACATCAGGTAGGAGAAGTGATCTGATTTGTTCCTAGTTTTGCATTAAAGCAATTTGTTATCCTTTTCTATCTAATTGCAACCAAACAAAGTCATGTATTGTTTACAACTAGTGTATTTGTGCCTTCCTTTCCTTTCGATAGTTCTTTTTTTTAGTGTACATTATTATACTCAAATATTTTATTTTCATCATTTTTTGACATTATTTTTTTGAGTTCCTAACAAGAAGCATTTTTTGGGTATGTTTTCAGGTTACCCTATGTGAAGCAGGAAGCTCAACAATATAAGCTTCTATATATAGCACTTTACCTACTTATATGGGGGGAGGCCGCAAACTTGAGATTCATGCCGGAGTGTCTATGTTATATTTTTCATCATGTAAGCCGAAAATCTGATGCTGTCTATTACTTATTTTTTTCCTTTCGAAAATGCATGCACTTGCTAGTCCAATATCTACAAAAACTTTTGGTTGACACTCGCATTTAGAGTGGAGTAAGTTAACACGCTGCATAAATGAAATTATGCTTTAAAGCTTACAAATATGCACTTGTCCATAGAATATGAATATACTATATTGCGTTTTCAATTTTATTTAACTAATTTTTTCTTCACTTAGATGGCATATGAACTGTATGGTATGCTAACTGGCGCTGTTAGCATGACAACTTGGGATAAGGTCATGCCAGTATATGGAGGAGGCTATGAGTCGTTCCTTAACAATGTTGTTACTCCCATATACAAAGTTATATCTGAGGTAACTTGTGGTTGCTTCTTCGTATCATTATGTGTATCCATATTATATCTAATTTTCTTGTAACATAATTGAAGGAAGCTGAAAAAAACAAAAACGGAACAGCTGACCATTCCACATGGAGAAACTATGATGATCTCAACGAGTATTTCTGGTCAGATCTTGTGCTTTTTGTTTCTCTTCATGTCTGATGAGTTAGGCTTTCAAAGTATGACCTTGAGGTAGTTATAGCTGTCATTTATTTTTGCAGGTCTCCTGACTGTTTCGAAATTGGTTGGCCCATGCGTCTAGACCACAATTTCTTTTGGGCAGAGTCTTCAAATAATCGCAATACCTCAAAAGAAAAGAGGAGGAAGAAGAAAAGAAAAACAGACGAGGAAGAGGGGGTAAATATGGTGCGTCAAATATCCATTAACTTGCATGACTGTACTATTCCATGTTGACTAAATTTTCCTGTGCATGACTCTGACAGGTCGCTGAGGAGTCTGAAGAGGTAGATCTTGGGAAAAAATGGTTAGGGAAGACAAATTTCATAGAGATCCGATCATTTTGGCAGATATTTAGGGGCTTTGATAGAATGTGGTGTTTCTTTATTCTATCCCTTCAGGTACGTCTGAAACCAATAATTTTATTTTTTATATGAATCAAGATGTCTATATATACGATGTTGCTTAATAGTTTCTCTTCATAGGCAATGATAATTATGGCATGCCATGAGTTGGACTCTCCACTTCAAATCTTTGATGCCATAGTATTTGAGGATATCATGAGCATTTTCATCACATCGTCAGTTCTTAAATTCATACACGGTATGGTCTACTTCCGCCCATTATTAGGAAGGAGCTTTTCTTTTCCTTTTGTCAATCCTTTCAGAAAAACTAATAGAGCTTTGGGGTTGCAGCTATCCTTGATATTGGCTTTACATGGAAAGCCAGAAACACAATGGAATTCTCTCAGAAAACAAAACAAGTGCTGAAGCTGGTTGTTGCACTGATATGGATCATTGTTCTTCCGGTCTATTATGCCAATTCTAGAAGAAAATATACTTGTTATTCAACACCAAATGGGAGCTGGCTTGGAGAATTGTGTTTTTCCTCCTATTTGGTTGCAGTCGCTTTTTACTTGATGACTAATGCGGTTGAGATGGTCTTATTTTTTGTTCCTGCTCTAAGCAAATACATTGAGGTTTCAAACTATCGACTATGCATGACTTTGTCTTGGTGGACTCAGGTAAGGTTCATCATAGAGGTTGCCATATGATTTGTTTTTTTTTTAAATTCTAAATCTGGGTTTTGATTGAAATGTTGTCATCAAATTATTAATGTTTTAACGTTCCCAAAATTCATGGATATTTTTGTTTTCATTATGCAGCCTAGATTATATGTTGGGCGTGGGATGCAAGAAGCTCAAGTTTCGGTTATGAAGTATATCCTTTATCCCTTTTGCGAAGCTTTATCGGTACCTTGTTCTTTTGCAAGTCCTTCTCTGACACACGTCTTTTCTTAATGTGCAGGTATACACTATTCTGGGTACTGGTACTCTTGAGCAAATTTTCGTTCAGCTACTTTTTCGAGGTGATTAGTAGTATTATTGCCTTTTAGTTTATTGACGACAATGCAGTAATGTGATATGATACGTACCTCGTTGATAAAAATGAACTGAATCTACCTTCTTTGTAGTGGCAGATTCAATACGCTATCCTTTTTTACTTTGACCTTATAAATCTAAACTCGCAAATCAACTGACCAGCTATTCATTCCAATGGAACAATGCAGATTAAACCTCTCATAGCACCAACTAAACAAATTATGAAAGTTGGTGTGAGAGACTATGCCTGGCATGAGCTCTTCCCAAAAGGTATTCTCCAACTCTATCATTTCAGAGTTCAAACACTTTAACCCGAGTTCCTGTTGTAGAAACGGCTAATAAAGATTTGTTTGCCTGTTACAGTCCAGAACAACGCCGGTGCAATTGTGGCTGTGTGGGCTCCAATTATAGTTGTGAGTTCCTACAAATATTAAAACAACCTACACAATGTTCAATATCTTATCTTGATAAAAACCAAATCTATTTCCTTACTTTTTTTCCCGGGAAGCTTCCCTGATAAATGTCTTTCTGCTTTCTTCTGTATGCTGTATTAGGTTTACTTTATGGACACGCAGATTTGGTATTCTGTTTACTGTGCAATCTTTGGTGGAATTTATGGAGTTCTGCATCATCTTGGTGAGGTAAGACGTGTTTTCATTTCCCAATTAATGATGTAAGGGTCTAACTCCTATTGTTTCATGCAGATTCGAACACTAGGAATGCTACGAAGCAGATTTCACACCTTGCCTTCCGCATTTAATGTCTGCCTCATCCCACCTACATTGAAAAGTCAAAGGAGAAAAAGGAGTTTCTTGCGGAAGAGATTTCAGAAGGTCGGGTCTTTAACCTTTTGATACTGTAACTAGAATTAGGACTGGGCATCAGTCGAAAAATGGACCGGACCGAATTCTCAAGATAATATGGACCGAGGACTGGATCATACCGAATGGACTGATTTCAATTAAGGAAATTGTAATTGGAGTGAATTGAGTGAACAAATTAAGTATCTTCGTAAAAAAACATTTACTAATAGATTACATTTAAAAAGAAATTAAAAATTAAAATCAGTCCGGATCGAATTTTGACTGGGACTGGACCTTATCGGTCTGGTCTCGGTCCAGACCTAATCATGCCCAGTCCTAAATAGAATACATGAAACGGTGAAAGTCCTTTTTTCCATAACAAATACCATTGAAATAATGTATCTTTTCAGGTGTCAGAAATTGGAAAAGATGGTGTTGCCAAGTTTGCTCTTGTATGGAATCAAATTATTAATAATCTTCGATTAGAAGACTTGATAAGCAACAGGTTAATGTTATTGTCCATAACTTCTGCTCCTGAGCTCTAAGCAAATTGCCTAACTAAGTATGTTTCTTTCATTTTCATTTCCCAATAGGGAGTTAGATTTGATGACGATACCTATGTCATCCGAGTTGCTCTCTGGCATGATTCATTGGCCCATTTTTCTCTTAGCAAATAAGGTATGTTCTTTTTGACGCAGAATTTGTGATCTTGTCCTCTTACTGTTTTCTTGCAATAATGTATCTCCGGTTCTTGCTAGCTTAAAATGGCATTGAGCATTGCAAAGGATTTTAAGGGAAAGGAGAAGAACCTTTTTCGAAGGATAAGTAAAGATAAGTATATGTACTGTGCTGTAATGGAATGCTATGAATCACTGAAGTACATCCTGGAAATTCTCGTTGTTGGCGATCTGGAGAAAAGGTAGAGACAACATATTCTGATCAAATCTGCGTTTCCGTATATTTATACTGGAGCTACAATATTTGTATGGCTTGACAATTTATGCATGATGTGTTTCCTGTTTTTCTTCCCCATTTCTTCTTTCCTTCTTATGAAAGTGTTTTCTTGTATTACGAATATCATTGCGTATTCCTCATACTTCTATCGTCAAGTCTTCTGTTTACCTTGTTGCTTTGGCTCCATTGCTTTTCAGGATCATATCCAGTATATTAGATGAACTAGAAGAAAGTATGTATAAGTCAACTTTTCTTGAAGACTTCAAGCTGAGCGAGCTCCCAGCTCTACATGCTAAATGTATCGAGTTAGTTGAACTTCTGGTAACTGTCATGCTCCAAGAATACAGTTTTAAGTTTACTAAGTTAACATTTTGTATCTTGAGCCTTGTGATTTATGGCATATTTTTCAAGGTTGAGGGAAATGAAAATCAACACGGTGAAGTGGTGAAAGCTCTCCAAGATATGTTTGAGCTAGTAACCAATGATCTGATGACAAATGGTTCCAGGTATGATGTGCTTCGGTTCTAGTCCCTTATTAAGGTTCATTCAAATGCTTCACTTGACTAAAGATCATGTAATTACCACAGGATATTGGATTTGCTCTACTCATCCCAAGAACTAGAGATAAACGCTACAGAGTTCTGTAGAAGGATTGAACCACAACTATTTGAGTCATCGGCTGGCAATAGTTCTATCCATTTTCCTTTACCAGATAGCGCTTCTCTTAATGAACAGGTAAATTGCTGACGTCTTTGATGTAAGGCTTATTCGATGAACACTGTAACATGACGGTTATCTGCAAGGAAATTGACTGTTTTCTGTAATGGATACACGTGATTTCGCACTTATATACATATGAGTTCATGGATGGATATGCGCATGCATGCACAAATATATTCAAGCACATAGATACTCATGAACGAGAACATTACTCTTGTATTGACCAAATTTGATCAAATTTTGGATGGCAGATCAAACGCTTTCTCTTATTGCTGACTGTTAAAGATACAGCAATGGACATGCCTTCAAACTTAGAGGCTAGAAGGCGGATTTCGTTCTTTGCTACTTCTCTCTTCATGGATATGCCATCTGCTCCTAAAGTGCGGAGTATGCTATCATTCAGGTTGGAGTTTCTTGTCTTGCTTATATTTTTCTTGATGAAGTTTATCTCTGTTTGAGTATAAAATTCACATCGGACCTTCAACTATCAGTTTAAACTTTTAGTTGAGTTGCTCATCTATATGGTATCAAAGCCTGGTTGACCAAAAGGTTACAAGCTCGAGTCCTACCGCCACCTTTGTGCATGACCATGTGCAAAGTGATTATGGGCTTGCATGTTAGAGTATATGATTAATATTGCGCGGTTGCGCCTTCGGCTATCAGTTTAGGCTTTTAGTTGAGTTGGTCTTGTACAATCTCTATTGAAATTTGCGTTGTATTCAAAAGTGTATCATTGCTATACACTCGTATATTATTGTAATGCTTTCAAATGCACTTGTGAGCAATTTAATTCCTTTATCGTTTCTACTCCATACTCTGTTCTTCACCCTATATGTTTTCTTTGGAGCAGTGTTATAACCCCACACTACGCAGAAGATATCAATTTTTCGATGGAGGAGCTTCACTTAAGCCAGGAAGAGGTTTCCATCATCTTCTATATGCAAAAAATATATCCAGGTTACATTAAAATCACACGTATTTTATCCTAATTTTGTTCCATTCATTTGGTTTCAATCAAGTAGATAACATGAAAATTCCTTTGATTTTCTTAGATGAGTGGAAAAACTTTTTGGAGCGCATGGGGTGCGGAAATGCAGAAGGATTAAAAGACGAAAACAAGGAGGAAGATCTTAGAAATTGGGCTTCTTTCCGTGGGCAAACACTGAGCAGAACAGGTGAATAGATGAATTATAGTGAATGAACTTGGGTTTCAAGTGAAATCTAGGAGAATTATTTTTATCTGAGATATGAACTCTTTATTTCTGTGCTGTAACAGTTAGAGGAATGATGTACTATAGAGAAGCCTTAAAATTGCAGGCATTTCTTGACATGGCTGAAGATGAAGGTTTGTACAAAATTACTTGTTCATTTGATCATTTTCTGCAGCCTTTTTGCAATTAAATTTTTTACTATGAACATTGACCTTATATAAAACTTTCTCACATGTGGCTGAATCTGTTCATTCAGATATTCTTGAAGGCTATGATGCTGCAAAAATTGGAAACCGTACATTATCTTCTCAACTGGGAGCTCTAGCAGACATGAAATTCACATATGTCGTTTCTTGTCAAATGTTTGGATTGCAAAAGTCTTCTGGGGATCCCCATGCACAAGACATTGTCGATTTGTTGATCAGGTAATCCCTTACCGGCATGATATATATATATATATACAAAAAGACAGTCTAGAAACGTTTTAATTGTTTCTATGCAATTATGGCCTGAAGGCACCCATCCCTCCGTGTTGCGTATGTTGAGGAGAAAGAAGAAATTGTGGCTGACAAGCCTAGGAAGGTCTATTCCTCTATATTGGTCAAAGCAGTCAACGGATTTGATCAGGTATTCTTGAGATATTTAGCTGTAGAAAATCCAATCCAACACTAATATCAGCACGTCTTGGTTTTCGCATACTCATCTCCTTGCCAGTATGCATCTTTGTTTGAATTTGCTAAGTGTATTGTCATTTCTCATAGGAAATATACCGCATAAAGCTTCCTGGTCCACCAAATATTGGGGAAGGGAAGCCTGAAAATCAAAATCATGCCATAATTTTCACACGTGGTGAAGCTCTTCAAACTATTGATATGAACCAAGTAAGCTCCTTTCCAAAACTGAAAGAAGAAAGAAAAAAGAAACGATAATCCCCATCCCTTTTGGTCTCATGGTGTCTGATTTTACAGGATAACTATTTGGAAGAAGCTCTGAAAATGAGAAATCTTCTGCAAGAATTTCTTAAATGTCAAGGACGACGCCCTCCTACTATACTTGGTTTGAGGGAACACATTTTCACCGGAAGGTTAGACCTTTTTTGCTGTGAGATACAGTTACCACCTGAGATATTTTACACCTTACAAGTTGATAACCTTGCATGTTCTTGAAAACTTCAGCGTTTCTTCTCTAGCATGGTTTATGTCGTACCAGGAGACCAGCTTTGTCACTATTGGTCAAAGGATTCTTGCCAACCCCCTCAGGTGATTCCTTGTTTCTGACAGATCATTGTTAAGACTTAGGCAGCGTTTGGATTAAAGAAATTGTTTAGGAGTGGGAATCAAAGATCGAGAATGTCTCATTCCCATTCACGAACATGCCTCGGATGGCTAATCTCATGTTATGCATCAATGAATGATCATGGGTGCTCACATTTCTATGCGTGTTTGCATATCTATTTATATGTTGCGGAATATCTTTTTCTTCTATGGTCAAGTAGCCAAAACCTTGTACCGCTACACAGCCATTGCCTATTCTTTCTTTATCTATCATTGTAACATTCTGCTTTTGATGATCAATACGTATGTCCTTAGGGTTATTTATTCATTTGTTTTCATCTATGTACAGGGTACGGTACCATTATGGTCACCCAGATGTATTTGACAGGATATTTCACTTGACGAGAGGTGGCATAAGCAAAGCATCAAAAACAATTAATTTGAGTGAAGATGTTTTCGCTGGTAAGAACTACTCGTATTAGATTTTGAGCTTATATGCCAAACTTTTTCTATTAATTCACAAGTCCATCTGTTATCATGTAGGATTTAATTCTACCTTACGACGGGGATGCATTACATACCATGAGTACCTTCAAGTTGGCAAAGGCCGTGATGTTGGCTTAAATCAGATCTCAAAATTTGAAGCCAAAGTTGCTAATGGAAACAGTGAGCAAACTCTAAGTCGTGACATATATCGCCTTGGACGCCGGTTTGATTTCTTCCGGATGCTCTCTTGTTACTTCACAACCATTGGATTTTACTTTAGTAGTCTGGTAATTTCTATCCTGACAGGCTGAAACATTCCTTTCTTGCTATTAGTTATGGTTTCACATTCATTTTATGAAAAACATTTCAATTTCAAGAAACTATTTTGCCTTTTCCATTTTATAATCCAAATGATGCAACCTGTATTAGAAATGAAGGCCGAGAACACAAGTAAACCATAGTTTCTCTTATGAAGAAAATCTAAACATCAGCCAAAACACAAAAGAAGCTGTGCAACAGATATTTATAACTCGTACTCCAAACCCTAGCTGAAAATAAACTTGAAATAAAATATCTGAAAATTGAAAAATGACCATGACGCTCCTCAAATGATCTCATAATGTGAAATTACGGCCTTGCTACATGGCAAAGCTTGTGGTCTTGTTTGTTGGTCCATTTTGCTTGGACTGTACGAATTTCAGCCCCATCCATGGACATCACTGTCTAGGCCTAGATGTGGCAGTTCGGGTTGAAATGCCTAACCCGAATCCGAAAGGGATGCGGGTTTACTTGCAACGCGTACGGGTTACCCGAACTGCAAATTTTCGGGGGCGGGTTTCAGGTGCCCATGTGTTACTGCATTATCAAATAAAAGGAGAAAAGTTGGGTAAATTAGCAAAATGAGAAGCTAGGTTGTCCAAATAGTTGATTGATTATTTTAAAATCCGATTATAATCTGTTTCTTATAAGCTAATACAAACACCCTTGAACTTTGAAGTATTATTTGTTACAATGGTTGATATAAACTTCTGTAACATTTCACAGATATCGGTCATTGGAATATATGTTTTCCTATACGGACAACTATATCTGGTTCTTAGCGGGTTGCAAAAGACACTGCTTATCGAAGCAAGACTGCAGAATATACAATCCTTGGAAACGGCTCTTGCTTCTCAGTCATTTATCCAGCTCGGTCTCCTAACAGGCTTACCAATGGTGATGGAGATAGGACTAGAAAAAGGGTTTCTCACAGCCCTCAAAGACTTTGTCCTCATGCAATTGCAGCTTGCTGCTGTCTTCTTCACTTTCTCCCTCGGAACAAAGATTCACTACTATGGCCGGACAATTCTTCATGGAGGCGCTAAGTACAGACCAACTGGGCGTAAGGTTGTGGTGTTTCACACAAGCTTCACTGAGAACTACAGGTTATATTCCCGAAGCCACTTTGTGAAAGGATTTGAAATATCGCTCTTGTTAGTTGTTTATGACTTGTTTAGGCGCTCATTCCAGAGCACTGTGGCGTATGTCTTGATAACATATTCCATTTGGTTTATGTCAATCACTTGGTTGTTTGCTCCGTTTCTGTTTAATCCTTCGGGATTCAGTTGGGGCAAGGTTGTTGATGATTGGAAAGACTGGAACAAGTGGATCAGGCAACAAGGTGGTATAGGAATTCAACAGGACAAAAGTTGGTATTCTTGGTGGATTGATGAACAAGCTCATATTCATCGTTCGGGACTTGGTGCTAGATTGATTGAAATCATTCTGTCTCTTCGATTCTTCATCTATCAGTATGGTCTGGTTTATCACCTCGACATCTCCCGGCAGAGTAAAGATTTTCTGGTTTACGTTCTTTCTTGGATCGTCATTCTTGCAGTTTTTCTCTTAGTCAAGGTAAATTCTTGCGTATTTTCTATGGAAATTGTCTTTTACACCTCCTAACTTCGTCAAATTCATTAGTTGTGGCATTTGCTATTAGTCTACACAAGATTGTTGCAAGTCATTTTGAAACTAAGCTCTGATCTACATAAGAGTCTCTTTTCTCTTAACATTATATGTTTCTAGCACACGTGAACATTGCCAATGACTTCGAGTTAGCATTTAAATGAATTTTGATTGATATCGCCATATTTCAGATACTTGGTAATGTTCTTTGAATTCAAGAACTGATCTGATTCAATTTTTCCTCAGATTTGTGTCTGGAAACCCATTTCCTGCCTCTAGTAGCCTCAACTCTTAAACATACCATGATAAAAATAATAAAAAATACTCTTAAACGTACCAAGAAATCAAGATTTATCGATAGAATCTAGATATTCTTGGACAAACTATACTAGAAAGAGTACTATGTTATAGTGAGTAACTGGCCAAGTTCCTCGAAAACTCAGTTTCTTGAAACACTAAGTACCTCTGCATTAAGGGATTTTTCTGTTTCTAGTTGGGTTATAAATTGCGATATGAGCCATTATAGCACATAATCTGCAACTGATCTTGGCGTGATATGCAGGCAGTGAACATGGGAAGGCGGCAGTTCAGTGATAACTATCACTTCGCATTCAGGCTATTCAAAGCGTTTCTTTTCTTGGGCGTCTTAGCTACCATCATTTCACTTTCCATCATCTGTGAGCTATCGTTGAAGGATTTAATAGTATGCATTCTTGCATTTCTGCCCACTGGTTGGGGCTTGATATTGGTAAGTCCATTCGAAACAACTCTCTTCTTTCATTAGAAAATTAGGTGGCCCAGTACACGAGACGCCCGCCATTGTAGGTAGGGCTGGCAATTGGTGCTTGTGTGCCATGTCCGTGTCGTGTTGAAGGTTGGTCGTGTGCTGTATAGGCCAACACAAGCACGACAGGTTTAGCTCAGATTTTGAACAAGAACACGACACATTTAACTAAATGGGCCGGGTTGACACGACCTGACAATAGGCACTACACGGCCTAACACATTAACTTTCTTATTTCATTATCGGATAATTTTTTCTTGGTTTCTTGAAGACTGATATTGAGGTTTCTTCAGGTTGCTCAAGCTGTGAGGCCAAAGATAGAAGAGACAGGATTGTGGGACTTTACTAGGGTTCTTGCAAAAGCCTATGACTATGGAATGGGTGTTTTTCTCTTTGCACCTATAGCTATTTTGGCTTGGCTGCCTATTATATCAGCCTTCCAAACTCGTTTCCTCTTTAATGAAGCCTTCAACAGAAGACTGCAAATCCAACCAATTCTTGCAGGAAAGAAGAAGCACAAATAAAAGAGCGGACACAATTCAGTGCACGAGATTTTCACCATTGTAGGTATAGTAAGAATAAAAAAGAAAAGTACAATTGGTTATTTTTTAGGAGATTGTGTATGGTTAATATGCTTTGACAGGTATATGTTTAGTACATATTGTATATATCAGTGATTCAAATGATTTACGGTACAGAAATAAAAGTTCAAAAGTTCAAAATTGATTCTTAGCACAAGAAGAGGAATGGTTTGTGTATCTAAGAGGTGGCGTTTGGGCCGTTCTAATCACCAAAATATCATAATATAAACATGAACCATGAGAATCTCATTCTTGTTCCGATTCTTGATTCTCAAGAGTTTCATGTTTCAACTCTTCAAAAACTAAAAACCGAGAACTAACACAAAAGTTGCGCTCAAAATAGTCACGACAATGGCCAAAACAATGTTTTGATTAACACAATTCATACTCAACACAATTTAGACAACAGATATGAGGACACACAACACAATCCATAAACTGATCAACTCGAACACAATCACAAGGTGTTTTCTTGAAAACTGAACATTTTTGCTGACAATCTCAGGTACTAGAGTTTCATATACAAAAATGTAAACATCTCAAGCTACATGTAACAAGATTCAAGAAACCTAGTGCAGAAGTTTTTGTTCAAGTTTAAGATGTACAAAACCAACTTTTCAAGGGAAAATGAAAAAAAAAGTCTATGCAAAACTTGTATGTTTCATGTCTACATTCTCATGTTTTGGAGACTCCATAACCAAACCATCATCGTACCTGTTTGAGGTTTTCACCATGTCGCTGTCTTTCATCTCCAGGCTATCAGGATTTGTATTTGGCACCGATTCTCCCAACTCATTGTGCAATGCCGGGTTACTTAAACCACCTTGGGAGTCAACACTCGACCTGGGATTTGAAGCAACTGAAATCCTTTCAACACCAGGCGTCAAAGACGGATCGTCATCAGAAGAGTCAGATTCTGCATAAATATCTCGTTCGGCAGTCGCGGATGAACTACTTTTTTTCGACCCTTTCCTCGAAAATACATGCTTTAGGGTGCGAGCAGATTTTCCAGCATGTTTTAACACGCTCTTTGCCATATCTTTTACATGCCCCTTGTTAGGGCTTTCTGAACCGCTACCTTCAGAACTCGCAACCTTCCCAGAAGCAGGCGCGGCAAGGCTGTCCTCAGCTACAAACTTCACACCAATGTCCTTTGTGTTGAGTGCTCTAAGGTTAGGCCGTGGAGACAGCATTTCATCTGCAAGGCTACCGGAATGATCATCCAGTTTCGGACTTCTGTGAAATACTGAACTTATCTTCTGTAACCCCCTCCGAACTGAGGTCATCGGACCCTTACTACCCCCTTCCAAGCTCTCGTCAGCGCTGCTACTTTCATTGTCAAAGGATCCCGGTGCTGCTGATTTAGTGTTACTTGTGGAATTATTGGACTCCCCGCGGATTTGGTTATCGAGGCGCCTACTCTTTCCTTTTCTAGGCTCCCAAGTTTGTGAAACTTCGCTTCCCGGCTGCTGTACCCATATTCCTGTCTCGTGTTGCCCTTCAACGTTAATTGGTTCGAAAACATCTGCCACTTTTGGAGACTTATCTGTTGATACAGATGAGAAGGAACCTTTATTTACGTTCTCACTTGCATATGCATTTCTCTTATCTTCTTGGTTCATCGCTTCCTCGCCATCTGGATACTCCTCCTCTTCATCTTCCTCTGGTGACACGGGCATTTTTCCGGTGTCTTCAAGAACTGTTATAGCTAGCCGCAACCTCCCCGTTTTGATGTTCTGAAGAGGCAACCACATGTTATGTCTCTGGCCATCTCTGAGGTCACTGATGTTCACAGAACAGTCTCTGCGAAAAAACCAAAGGGTTGTCAGTTTGTCACTACGGGAACTGAAGGTGACAAATTTTATTAAATAACTGCAATGAAGTCTTGGAAACAAACCCGAGTGTGTCATCGACAAAATGGTCCTTGTCACGAACTTCAATTGATAGGACATTTGGCGAGTCCCAAGAACAAATGGGGATCTTGAATTCTTCTTGCCATTTCGGAGAAAGTGTTTTCTTTTGTGTTTTCGTCCTGAATCTATAAGGCCCCAGTTGGCCCTTTACGTATGGGTCAGAAAATCCTGAAAAGTAGCCTCGTTTATCGGTCGTGCACTTGGACTAATAATGTAAGTCGGAAAGGAAGAAAAAAACGGAAAAGAAAATGGATAAGTAACAGCGAACCAACCATTTAGATCGGCTGGTTTCATGTCAGATCCTTCAATGACTTCTACTTTGACAAAAGCCACGGGTTCCTTCTCATCCACAGAGAACCAACTTTCTGCAAATTCAACAATGCATAGCTAATGATATGACAAAACTTGCGGTTTATGCAATGTATGTACAAGAAATAGACTACACTTCTGATCTGAATCCAAGCCCTGATGTATTTTCTAATGGAACATATATTACCTGACTGTGGTGAAACAAACTTTTCCAGATCGACTACCAGCATATTTGGCTGCAGAGAAAGTGATAGTGATATATGAGTGACCAAATAAAATCGGTAATAGAGCATATAAGTCAACTTGAATGAGTATTAAGAGTTCAAGGAGGTTAACCTCAACCAGCGTCTGCTCAAATGCAATGGATAGAAAATTATCCTATCAAAGAAAAATGTGAACAATTCATTAGAGAGAAAGAGAGGGGGTAAATGCATTCGGCGAATAAAATGTAATGAACTTACTAGCCATCCAGCAATCCCTGGAAGTTCAGTAACGTCAAGCCCATGATTAAAAAGAGGTTTTACAGTCATCTGAAGATATGGAGGCTCGACAAAGCATAGACGCAAACGACCAAGGAAAGGCCAGTGGCGGAGGAATTTCACTCCAATCAAAACCTACAAGAGAAAGAAGAGAAACTTATGGAGAACCGATTTAAGAAACCATTCACAGAACAAATCTATCTTATTGGGGTGGGCTGGAGCGGTGACCAAGCTTCCCGATTTTAGTTATGCGAAGGAATTCCTTGAAATGAGGCCTTAAACTAAAGCAATGGGTGGACGGAAAAGCAAGAATGATGCTTCGAAAGTGCATTTTAAGTAACCAACTGATCACCGTCAAGTGTGGCCACATCCTCTAAAACATTATTCATATTCTCAACATTTAACCATTTCTATAATTCTTCAACTGCTACCTCATTTTCTTCATGAATTCAACAAATTTCGATGGACAAAGAAGCCATAATCAATGGGTGTCAATAGGATAATACCGTATAAACAAATATCACCATCACATCTCAATTGGAGTGCACAAACAGTGGAAATATAGTTCTTCAAGTAACAATAAAGCACCATATTACTCGTAGTGATGCAATAAAAGAGGTTGGTGGACGAAGATAAATTCCTATTACTAAAAGAGAACTAATTTCAATATAAATCAATAATGCTACTGCTGGTTTTTAACTTTTTTCAATATCACGTCCTACACTTCTTTAAATGAAACACACATACCTTGCCTTCAATATGCAAGCCCGTCATATGCAACTTTGTCCACATTCCAAATCCTAATCTTTTCCGTAGTTTCACAGCAAGTATTGCACTCATATCATCTGCAGTGAGAAAATTCATACCCAACTCCATAACCTGCATTTATTACATCATAAGCCTCTTTTTCGCCACAAATCACGCATATTTTAAGAATAAAATTTACACAGGAAAGCAATCCAAGGATATAGAAATACATACCAGATGGTCATCATCATTAGATTCACGAAGAACCCTCATGTCTGTGAACATCGGAGGATTTCTTCCCAAATACAAGGACTGAACCACGGCTTTCTTCTGCATATATAGCAGAAATCATGAGTAACCGACATAATGAATCAAAACATGACAGCAAACAGCAACTAGTGGAAAATACAAATAATCCGATGAGGACGCCCAATGAAATAAAAGGGAAAAAAAATATCAAAACAGGCTTGCAAAGCTTCCATTAAAGAAAAACACTAAGGTGGCGTTTGGATTAGAAAATTAGGAATGGGAAAGGGAATCAGAGCCACTCTCATGACCGAAAAATACTGATCCAAATTTGATCAATGAGAACCTCATTCCTGTTCCAATTCTTGATTCCCATTCTCGAACAAAAATTCTTATACAAACACTACCTAAAGATTCCATTGAAGTAGATATGATCAAGAGAGAAATTCCGACAACTCGAGAGAAGGGAACAAAGTAAAATGCCTAAGCCAAGCTGAAAATCATGCTTATTTAATTTTTCCAATAAACATGTGACTGAAAATCACGTTTACAAACCGAAAAATCAAGCTAACAAAAACCTCTCAGGTGCCAGACAAATGTTGCATAAAATATATGGTATCCTTTTATGGTTATTAGTACTATAATCCAGATATAATCAAATAAGAAATTTCAAACAGAAAGCACATTAAAGTAAGTAACTAAATCATACAACAAAAGCATATTGAAATAATTAAGTATAAACAACTCAAAAGGTAGATTCATACAGCAGTCCATGGTTTATACTTGTCCAAAAACCAGGGTATAATAGGGAGGAGAATCCTCTGTGAAGCAATTTGTTCCATACAGATGGGCCACATCTTTTCAACGGCATAGTTCAACCAACGAACTGATTCAGAATCACAAAGCACCTTAAAAAAATAAAAGGGAACAAAACATTAGATCTTAAACTATTCAGAAATGAATTCAAATCTCTTTATACCATAAACACAGAATATACCAATCAAAAACAGCTCAAAGAACAAATTCTCTCAATTTTATGCCAAATTACCTTATCCGACCGGGATATTTAAGAATCAATGCAGCATTAAAAGAAAACGAGATATTCAAAGTTTAAATTTCCTTCTATTTTTCCCTAACTTCTATGAATCTCAAATCAAAATATCCACTGAAAGTGATAGCTTAGAGGCTTCACCAAAAAGCATCATAATCACAAATAAAACCATATAGGATCTAAACTTTACCTTTCTCTGATTGGCTTGTTTTCTTTCCTCAAACTGCAATTTCTTCCTCAATCTCATAGCATACCTCTCATGAACCTTTTGAAGATCAAACCAAAACAAAGAAACAGGTAAACAACTATACAAACCTAACCCACATCTCATTTGAACACAAAATTGAATCTTTAACCAATTGAAGAGATAAGAAACTCATACCAGATACAGATAGACCAGAGAAATGAAGTAAGAAATTGGGTGGCAGTAATTGAAGGAATTGAGGCACCAAATCACCAGCATCACAATAGCCACGTGGTGTAT
>JAYMTF010001526.1:0-22892 GCA_036897485.1 Pelargonium nanum | reverse complement strand
TAAACTATGGAACCCTAGTTCCTAGCTCTCCAGATGAGAGTACCTGTCCGCTAAAAAAATACCAATTATGTAGTTTATTTACACTTCCAATGCTTAATTCAATTATTAATTGTTTAATTTTATTTTGAGAGTATTAATTGTTTAATTTTTATTTATATATATATTTTTAAATTGGGAGGATAATGATTTATTAGTGGGAGTGGGGTGGGTTTGTAGTGCTCCTGCATGTACCAATCCATCTGTCTTTACATTTCTTTAATATTATATCTCATACATCTATCATCATTATCTTCTTAACCTTTTATTGCTTTTTTAGACCTCAAACCAGAAATTTACGCTCTAATTATTCCTCTACGCACTATCAAACCCTACCTTTTTTAGAAACGATAACATTTCTTTTTCATCAAAAATAGATTCCAATCGAAACCCTCAATTAAATAAATTATGGAGCCAACTGTATTAAGAACTGGAAAATTCAATTAATCTCGTAATATAAATTTTAGAATTAAAATCCAAAAACTTGAAAGTTTATTCGCTAAATAGCCGTTTTGGAGAAAAAACCGCTCCGTGATTGAATCGAATCTATGCGCTAAATATTCAAAGATTTTTATTTACCTGGTCGGAATTTTACTGTCTGCAACGGACAATCCGACACGTGTCCCAACAAGGGTAGTATCGTAATTCCACACAAGGTTTTGTGCTGCCACCCAACACGATATTACAAAACTACCCCTATTCGGACAGCCTGAATTATTCATTTATATACATAAAGAAAACATTATTACTGTGTATATGTTGAAGTCTAAAGTCTAAACAGAACAGCTAATAGAGAGAACATCTTTCTGAGAATCAAATTCAAGATAGTTCATTTTTTTCTGGGTTTTGTGCATATTTGCTGATTGTTTGATTCTCAGAGAGAAAGATTGGTTTTTGTGGGATCTGATCACAGGTAGATATGGCAACAAGTTATGGAGGAACAACCCAGAAGTGTAAGGCTTGTGATAAGACAGTCTACATGGTTGATCAGCTCACTGCTGACAATAAGGTCTATCACAAGGCCTGCTTCAGATGCCACCACTGCAAGGGCACTCTCAAGGTCTCTCTCTCTCTCTCTCCTCTAAACCCTATGTTGTGCTTCAATTCTGATTCAGTTTGACTTTTTGTTCATGGCTGCCACTTTCTTATTTGCTGTCATTTTGTGCTTTATTTGATTGTTTTCTTCAAAGATGGTGATTGTGAGCTTGTTTGGAGTGTTTTTATTTTGTTTGCATGTTGGGGAAACAGTTCTGTTTGATGTGGTTGATGGGTTGGTGAGAGATTCATGTTTAATGATCATAATTGAATAGAAAGTGAAACTTATGATCATCAATCCCAGATTGAAAGTTGGTTTCTTTTGGCCTTTTAAGAAACAAGCAATGAGTTCTGCACAATTGAGTTTTTAACCTGCAGGATTGAAATGGCTAGGACAGTCTTTTATTTACTGTGGGTCTTAATTATGAACTCTGGATCTGTTGGAGTTATGATCGTGGATAAGTGGATATTGCACTTATGAAGTTATGTATTATGTGGCCTAGAGGCTTTTAAACATATATTGGTTTAGATGTTTCATTAATTAATGTATTCACAAACAGACTTATGTTGCCATCAAGCTGAAGGCCATTGTTTGCATATGGAAGTATCTCACAAGCTTGTCAATTATATGTATGAGTCATTGTCAAATTTATGCTTTAGTGAGAGAGGTGTTTGTTGTATCCGCTTCCTCATCGTTATATGTATGAATAGTTGTCAAATTTATGCATTAGTGAGAGGTGTTTAATGTAATCGCTTCCTCATCATTAGTTTTGATCTATCCTGTTTTTAAAGTTGAACTGAACCTATGCAAAACACCCTCATTAGGTTCTGCAGTTACTAATTTTCCGTGGTTATTCTCAGCCGTAAGCTGTTATTAATTTCATTATTCTCACGAACATCTGTATTGTTGTCGTTCTCAGCTGTAAATTCCTTTGTCATTCTCAGCTGCTCAAGTCTAATTTCTAATCTTCTTAGCTTGAATTCATATCAGTGGTTAATATCTCTGACTTCAGTGACATGTAACTATTATATGCGTTTCTGAGTTTACTGTGTTCATTCCAAGTATTTTATAGCCGTTCAACTGATTAATTGTAAGATATATGTCATAGAGCCATTGTCACCAAAGCAGTCTTAAATTGGTTGTTGATGAGGAAATGCTGGTTTTAGATTGGAGAACCTAAGACATATTTAGATCTTTGCTAACCTTGGTATTTTTATCTAATTTATGACATGTTCTTGATATGTAATATTCCATTTATGGATGATATGAGGAAATGGAATTACCTATAAACTCTTGAGACTATCTTGTTCTACATAAGAAAGATGGTGTTTTTTTCTCATTTGTTGTATATAAGTTACATATATTCTATCATCAGCTAGCTTCTTCTTTACTTATATTTCTCATCTTTTCCTGCCATTGCAGCTATTCAACTATAGCTCATTTGAGGGTGTTCTATACTGCATGCCTCACTTTGACCAGCTGTTCAAGATGACCGGCAGCTTGGACAAGAGTTTCGAAGGTGGGTACCTATGGATAAGTTGATTATATTGACCTCAGCTATTATATAATTGTTCGAGCTTATTCATGGGTTGTGTTTTTTCTTCCTTTCTCTACTTAGGTGCTCCAAAAACTGCTAGAGAGAGGTCCTCTGATCAGGTACATACAATTTAAAATGCTGAGTCCATTTCCTTACTCATATGATTACATTTAGAGCAAGAAATTAAAGTATTTTATGCTGCATTGACTTTGTAGCCTAACTGTGTACGATTTCTTTAAACGGTGTCTTACTTTGAGTGGAATTTTGCAGGCCAATAGCAAATTTTCAAGTATGTTTGCTGGTACTCAAGACAAATGTGTAGCTTGCAAGAAAACTGTTTACCCTCTTGAAAAGGTAATGATCAAACTAATTTAAATTAAATTGAATTCTTGTGAACATTGATATCTATGTCTAAGGAACATAAAACCCTATTATCATTGGTTCAAATTCTTTGATCCCAATTTTCTCATACCACCGAAATGCCTATGTCTGTTTATGTAAGCAAACTCCGGGAGACGTATAAGCGTTCAATTTTCTGGTGCATGAGTGCTGTTTGTTGCATTTGTTTATCCTGTGGCTTGTATTCAGCAGTGGGAGTTCCATTCAAAATCTTATTTTGTAGCTCAGAATAATCCAAACTTGTGCAATTAAGCCTCTTTGGTCCGTCCCATACCCTGTGTTTATTCTTTGATAGTACTAGTTAGCTTCGTTCATCAATATATATGTCATTTGAAAAACAAACTGCTCGGGTTTTACCAAATGAAGAAAAGGAGAATACATCCTCCTAACTGCAACTTATTTTCCATTCAGGTGGCGGTTGATGGCGGATGCTACCACAAGTCATGTTTCAGGTGCGCGCACGGAGGTTGTGTGATCACCACGTCAAATTACGTGGCCCATGAGCAGCGCCTCTACTGCAAACACCACCAGGCCCAGCTTTTCAGAGAGAAAGGGGACTTCAGCCAGTTTGACAAGCATGATGAACCCGTTAAAGTAGTAGAGGCGGCAGAGACGGAGACAGAGAAGGAGAATGGAACAGCCACTACAGATACAGCTGAAAGCTAAGTGATAACAGCTTGAAGTTTCTCGTTAATGGTGTGATAATGTTGTGTTATATTGGGTTTTCCAAGCGAGAGTCTGAATCATGTTATACAAGAAGAGCAGTTCTGGTTTATTAGTTGTTGTTTCTTTTCAAACGTTGTGTATGTAATATTGTTAGAGTTTTGGCTTGTTTGCTGATATTTTTTTCAATTGAGTGATGAATAATAATGAGCATTACTTGGTCCTTTTCAGAATAAACCATATGTATTTGTTCTTTAATTTGAAGTTGTGTTTGTTTGTGCTGTCATGATTTCATTAGCTCTCTTTTTTTTCCCTAGTAAAATGTTAGCATCAGACGGCTCAGTTATGGTTTTAGTTTGTGATCTGAATGTACATAGCAGTCAGTTATTTGGTTGACATGCATGATCAAATGTCTGAGTGGGAGGACGTGTTCATACGCCAACGAGAATTTTATGTGGGAGGCTGTTCTTGTTCGGGTTCTATCTACTTGTTCTAATTTCTAGTGTTCTTAATTGAGTATTTGACATGTATGTAAACTGTGTGAGGATAGGCACAGCAAATTGGGTATTTTTTTGTGGGATGGTTTCAAGATTGTATATTTATGAGATTTTGTATCTATATTTCCATTCTTATCTCATGAAAGCAAAGAGGAAGCAGTGGCTTGGGACATTAAGAATTTAGCTATTACTTCTTAGATGGATACTGAGATAGGGACTTAAATCAGAATTGTGAAAATCCAGGACATGTGAAGACTGCTATTCAGCTCTGGAGGCCATTTCTTGTTCCTGCATGATTACTGGTAGCTATCAGTCCTTTCATAGTTGAATGTAAATATGTTACTTTCAACTAATATGACCAATTCTTTGTGCAGCTTCTTGAAAGTCTATTCCATCAAACGTGTATTCGAGGATTGGATTTCGGAGATGGATGCGTGATGCAACGAGCTCTACCAGGTAAAGCCAAGATCACAAACCCGAAAAGTGGTCACCTTTCTTCTACATTACTCATTAATCTCATTCTATTCTCAATGATTGGTATGAATAAAGACAAGATTTATGTGGTGCTGTATAGTATTTGGTAAGCTATGTCAAATGGTTGGTGCCCCAAAAAAGAAGACTTCTAATTACTTTTATGAGCTCTAAAGATGCATAATTTTATTGCTCCTTTTTTTCATTGTGAGCTGTTTGCAGTTGTCCTAGTTAAAGTTTCTATGAAGTGGTGCAATTTATCTAAGGAAAAGAAATGAAAAGCCATCTTTTGCTTTACCAGCACTGGCCTTTCTTGCTGTGGAACATGAAAAGATAAAGAGCAAATGATGCTGTGGGAGTGACAAAGATTCTGCATTTGCTGATTAACTTGATTTGTTGTCACAAAGTCAAAAATGTGCAGACAAGATAATTGAAGGTATTTGTTACTTTCCGCTCTTCTTGCGCAGTTAAATGTTCGATACATATCTTATTAGAAGACTTGATTAGCTATTTTTTGTGATTTGGTTACTTTTCACCTCACATTAGAAACTTAATGCCCACTAACATATAGATGCATGCATGGAGCATGATCAACTTTCTGCTCTTTTTGTTTCCTTTTTGGCTAAATCTGCGCATGCAAGATCAACTTGTAAGACAGTTATCCAGCAGCAAACGAAAAGAACGAGCGTGCGGGTCAACTGACGTTCCAGTTTAACCAGAGGCCTCAAGTGTGAGTTTAAGGTATGCAGTTGCGTTAAAACTTCGTAGGGAGGGATT
The DNA here is from genome assembly GCA_036897485.1 of Pelargonium nanum. Lineage (NCBI taxonomy): Eukaryota > Viridiplantae > Streptophyta > Magnoliopsida > Geraniales > Geraniaceae > Pelargonium > Pelargonium nanum. The sequence continues at coordinate 17,476 of JAYMTF010001526.1, read as the reverse complement.
TGCCGCTCTTGTGGTCTTCATTGCTTGAGTGAGGATTAGTCAGAATGTAGTATACCTTAAAGGTACTGATCGTGGGCAAATCTTGGTACAGAGGGATTTGCCACCCTTGTGGTCTTTCTCGGCTCGAATGAGGATTAATAGGAGTGTGGTATACCTTAAAGGTACTGATCGTGGGCAAAACTTGATAGGGAGGACTCTGCCACTCTTGTGGTCCTTCCCGGCTCGAATGAGTATCAGTCGGAGTGTGGGATACTTAAAGGTATTGATCGCGAGAAAGAGAATCCCTAATAGTTTTTTTGCTAAGAGATTCATGTAAAGAAACACCAACCTAGCCATTATTATGGAAATGGGTAGGTTGTTGTTGACTGATATGCTTGATCATTGGTTCTCAACTATCAAGTGTTGAGGGACAACATTATCCAGTAGCTAGTAATTTTTAATTTTTGTGTAATACTCAACTGGTTATGCTATGACATGCTGAATCAATAATTAGTACTTCCACTGGTTTGCATTACAACATTGTAGCAACTCAATTACAAATGACATCATCTTCCTCTGAATTGAAAAAATGAATTGGACTGTCTGAATAATATGTTTCCAAACAGTATTTTCCAGCTTGAACACACTTAATCTGTTGAGCACCAGAAACAGTAGTGTCAGACCTAGCAGCACTGTTGCTTTTGGAATTTAGTAGGTTCCAATGAAGTTTTTGTCCTTTCTGGTGCAAAGTTTTTCAAATTATGGAAATATACTGTTTGAACTGTAGGATGAGCAAAGCTGACCCCTCAAAAAGAATGATAATATGAGCAAAAGCACAGTTTCTGGTATGCATGACACAATTATGTTGACCATGAATCCAAATTAAGTAGCACAAAACAATATCAGTACTTTCTATGCAAAATCTAGTTCAATTATAGAATGGGATTGTAATTACAAGGATATGGGTTATTACATCTTTTTGCTACAAGAACATTCATTACTCAGGAGCTCTTGTTCTCTCAGCTAATTGCTCTTCAACACCTCCATTGATGTACACACTCTCCTGATTTTCACAGGTTTTGAAGATGAACATGCCAGGTGTTTTTGTCTCTAGGCACATGGGAAAGATCAAAGGATCAGGAACACAATCAGCTAGCAGCTTCTGATATGCTGTGCAATGAGGGTTGCCATGTTCTTGGCCTGGCTGTGGCACCAGAGTTGGTTGATGTAGTTGACCTCTGTCTGTGTCTTTCATGTCCACTCATCACCTGAAAAACAAGAACATAAATTTATGTCACCTACCCATTAATATGACCAATACCAGAAGAACAACCATCTAACATACAAGTGGGTTAAGGCGCTTGCTTCTACTAAGTCTCAAGTTCAGACTCGGTTGTTAAAAAAACAGAAGATCATTTCTTGCATAAATTCTTGAAATCATCAATGATTTTGTTACCTGATGATTCTCCTTGTCCATTCCAGATCTTCTTGTCTCAGCTCCTGAAGGTGGTTTAGGCTTATCTTCTACAGTTTCAGACAAAGCTTTCATCATCTTTGCTTGCTTCTTTGCTCCCAGACCTTTCATAACCTCTGAAACCCAATACAATCCAACAAAAACCATGTTAGCTACTACTTTCCAAGAACCAGGAGCTATAGAGTAATTTTCTTTTCCTCGGCAAGCGCAACAACCGAGGCTACAATCTGAGACTATAAGACGGTAACAAGTAACAACCGAGTCTACAACCTGAGAACTTAAAGACCGTACCAATCGAGGCTACAACTGAGACCTTAAGACCGTAAGGACCGAGGCTATAATATGAGACCTTAAGACGGTAACAACCGAGTCTACAACCTGAGGACTTAAGACCGTAACAATCGAGGCTACAACCTGAGACCTTAAGACCGTAACAACCAAGGCTACAACCTGAGAGCTCGAGAGTAAATTCAATGAACAAACCTTGTGCAGTGATGAGTCTGTAAACTTGTCCGAGAACAAGAGTGTCTGTTGGCCGGAGAAGCTTGATTCTGGTTACGCGCACCGGCTTGTTCTCGGTGGTTTTGTCCGGGCAGAGGGTGGTGGAGATTAACAAAGCAACGTAGTGACCTGGGTTTGTCTTCATGACCTCGCTCGCATTCACTGGCCAGTACAATTTTTCTGCTTTGCCATTTGTGTGTTGAATCACTAGAGTTGCTGCGTCAATGGCCTGACAATTTCCCATCTTTAATTTGGTGGCGAAACAGAGATGGTTTTTGAAGATAAAAGAAGCGAAACAGAGGAGGAAGAGATGCGAAGCAGAGCAAGCGAGGCTCTTTATATCACCACCACCACCCACCATAAAATAGAATAAATACATTTTTTTATTCGAGTAAATAAATAAAAGTGGGTCAAACGTGATATTATGGTGAAAATTGGGGGTTGGTGATGTGGCGAGTTGTGATTGGATGTTGAAATGGAGCAGGAGACAGAGACCACAGAATAGGTGTCACATTGTTGAACTCCCATTCCCTATAGAGCCTGTGAGGTTGCCACGTCACCATATTGCAGAGGTTACATGTAATGCATGTGGTGCTCACGCGCGGTGGATGTCATGTGAGGGTCACGTGACCTCTTCATTTTAAAACTTACTTATATATTTTCAGTAAAAATTCAATATGATCCCTAATCTTTCATGTTTATACCTAATTTAGTTTTTAGATTTCTTTTAACTCAAAACAGTCTCCAAATTTTTGTTTTTCAACCCATTTTGGTCTCCTGAAATTTCGTTTGACTTAAGATGGTATATGAACTTTTAAATATTGACTCAAAATAATCTTAAACTATTTTAGGTCAAGTAAAAATTCAGGAGTCAAATCGGGTAGAAACATGAATGTTTAGAGATTATTTTTTGTTAAAACAAATTTTATTACTGAATTGGGTCGAATTACGAAAGTGAGGGTTTTATAGAACTAAAATGGTGAAATATAGAACTAATCTATTTCTAAATTCTAATTTCCTATTCCTTTGGAGCAGTTGTTTGTTGAAACAAAATAAAATAATATTAACCAAAAGGGAATCAAAATTAAACATGTGGGTATTATTTATAGTTTTCCACTATAAAAAATCTATATATATTTAGTACATATATTGGAGAATATTGGATTAATAAGTCGAAATCATAGAACTGGAAGTGAGCACTGAGAAAAAGTTTTATCCATTGTTGTAAAGATGATTGGAATTGATATGCAAAATTGAGTGAAAAATAAAATAAAAAGAAATGGTTCTTGGAAGGGAATCTGAGAAGAAGAAATGGTCCCAAATGCCAATCTTAAATCAGGTACTTACTGAATTGGCCCAAAATTCAATACAGATATACATTCAAAATTAGGACCACACAGACAGAGGGCAAAGAGAGGGACATCACTGACCAAAATGCAAATATGCTCCAACCACTTCACAAACACACTCCAATTATGATAATGGCGACTGAGGCGCACGCGCTTCGAAGATGCGTGTGGGATTGTTTGTCAGGACGTACATAGGATAGAATCCGGGGTGCGACTCTCGTCTCGTAGTCGTAGCCACCGAACCCCACAGAGCACGCGCGCAGAAGCAGCGTGAAAGTTATGAAAGTTGTGTGCGTTTTTGGATTTGAGTCGGGCACCCGAAATTGACTCAATACAACCAGTTTTTAAATCGGATGTGGGCAATCTGCTCGAACAGTCGAACGTACACATTCTTTGACTAAAATTTAAAACCCGACATATGACCCAAACCAAAAAAATGTATAAACTCGTGGTTATTTGACTCATTTCAGAGTTTTACAATAAATTCGAGTTAGACTTTATCAATCTAAAACCGAAAAAATCTAATCCAAAATTGAAATTACCACCTCGGTCGGGATGAGTAAACTTCTTGTTGTATTCTGTGGGCCCAACTCATATTCTAGATAGAGACCGGAGAGGTAATGAGTGGGTGTCGCGTGTGAGAGGATGTGCATTCATTTATGGTCTCACTTTGTGCGTTACCTTTTATTTTGTGTCTCTCAAATCCCATTTTGTCAAACCAAGCTGAGTTCATTGTAATTAAGGTTGGAACTCTAACTCCTTATTTAATAAGCAAGTAACATCTATGAACATTGCCCAATCAATTGTGATGACTTATGAAGATTTGCCAATTCCGAATTGTGGGTTTGGAGGTTGATACTGATGGCTCATTTCTTAGAACTCAAGTGCATATTTAAATTTCTTAATGTGAGGATGTAAAGAACTCTATCGGTCATTTAGTGAGAATTATGCTTCAAGGTGGCCAACACATAGCGTTTATTGTGCTGGTTTAGCCATGACACGTGTTTTTGGGACCATAAGGCCCCACAAAGGGTCAACAATCGGGCGGTAAGCGTAGGTCAATTTGGTCTCGTATTCTTACTTACAAGTACATGTCTTTGGGGGGCGGAAGGACCTTATCGATCGCAATCAGGTGCAATTGCATGCGGCGTTTTTGTCCCACATTTTGACTCATAGACATTCATTCATAATCCAACGTATTGTAACTTTACGCCACTTTTCAATCAAGCACTACGACCAACTGGATGAACCAATACATTCTTATTGTATTAGGTTGAATTACCATTGCAACATTGTCATCAATAACGTAAAACTAGTTTGTTTCATGACGATCTAAACTTATTTCACATTTGTTATTAGTGATGAACAATCCAACTCGGTGAATTTTGCTTCGAGGTAATAGTGCGTCCAAGAATCAACCATGTATACAAAATTATAATTTGTATATTCTACTTCTTAGGTCATAATTCTTTTCTCCACTATAAATTGTGACATGTGAAATAAGAAACACATACAACAATTAATAATGAATTTTCTTGATGCATGCTTTGGATATGCCTTTTGTAAACATAGGAACAGCAAGAATGTAGTTGAGATGATGATGATGATGAGGTAGAAGAAGAAGATAGTTATAATTTGGTGTGGTAGTGCAAGTGCAAGTGCAAGTGAAAGTGCATTGGCATATAATATACAGTAATATAATATAATTGCAGAGTGGAGAGGGGACCATGACAAAGCTTCCATGCTGGGTTTTTAGATTTGGGAACAAACCTATTCATACAGATCCACATGTGGAGCCACTTGCCTCTCTTACACCATATGTCTTTTTTCTCAAATCCAATGACTCACAAGTCACTTGGTCCCACTTTTTCATTTATATTTTCATATTTATCATCTCTTACCTCATATTTTGTATCTATTTACACCTTGGTTTTCAGTTTTGACCTTTGATTCCTTGACATGTAGGGTCATGTGTCATGGATTATGGATCTTTCTTATATCTCTGTTTTAATTTACCAACAAGGATTTTTGGGTCAATAAGATATGGGTAATTGGAATTCAAAATTATACATCAATGTTCTTTACATTGATCATTATGACTTAACCTTATATATATTAAAGACTATAATGAGCTAGAAATCAAAGTGATGACACTGATTTTACATAATCCACATTTGTCTAATAAGAGAAATGAGCTAGGAAGCCATAGTCACATGTGTTATACAAGTAATTTCTTTTATCTTCTAACACCATCCTCCACCATCAATTATATATGTAAGCAACTATTTTTATTGTTATTTTTCTCCATCTCTCTTTTGCATACATGCAACATCAATATTCCATAAATTCTAAAAAAAAATTAGGTAAAAACGACTTCTACCACTTTTCGATCACATTTACTTCGTCGACAAATATTGAATAATTTTGATTGCGTTAATTATTGCAATTAGTTAATGCCGAAAATGAACACTAACATAGTTAATTAATAAATAAACAAACTAACTCATAAGTTATAAGGATAAAACTTATTATAAATATGTTTCAAAATATGTGCAAATGACGGATATAAACTAGTTATATATAATAATAATGGTAAGACTATAACAAAATTGAATACATAATTTTTTTTTGTTATCTATAATATCATACATATATATATAAATGACCCTTTTTTCTTGGCTGAGAGATAGTATTTTTTTTTTAAAGAAGCAAAGAAAATTGTAGTAAAATTAAAGGTGAATAACATGATAATTCATAATTAGCTAGTATATTAAAATGAATAAAATGTGATCCTAATAGCTGGAATGAGTTTTGTAATTGAATTATGGAACTCAAAACCTGGTCTCATATATATAATTAATTAGGTAAGAATAAGAATTGATAGCACATGGATTTCCAAGTCATGTGAAATATTGAATCCACTCACTCACTCACTCACATGCCAAATTGTACTTTCCCATATCTTGATTTTGAAACCCTAATTAACACACATCACTACAACCACAAGAAGCTTCTTTTATTTTATACACCATAACCTGCTCTGCCAATGCCATCAATTATCTCCATAACTCTCAAGTGCTAGAGGCATTGAAATTTGGATATCCACTTGGGAAGCTGTAATTTTATTACTATTATTTTGGGTTAGGGCTTGGAAAAAAAGAACACACTTCCTTTATAACATCATGTAACTTTGACTCTTGTAAATCTCTTTTAAAAACAGACTTGTATATTGGGGAAGGCTGTGGTGTCCAATGCAGTCATGGTCTATACCTTAGCACTCAAGCAACCCTAAAACATATCATTAAGTTTTGTGAGGGTTAAGCAAAACTTACATTTAAACATTAATTAAGAACTTCATATTAAGTACTAGAGATGACATGGTAAAAAATATTACATATTCATGTTTGGTTTTGACCTACCTAATCTATAGAGGCTACAAGATGGACATGAGCAGCTGATTTTCATTTACACACAAAATTTACTGTCGAGATGACAGTACGTAAAAACTAACGTGATGCAATCTATGCATGTGTATAGTTCTGTTTAGAGACTAATTACTGTGGTCTGAAAAATAAAAATATTTGAAATATCATTATTACCAATTTTATATTAAGAAAAAGAGGAAATTAAGCTCAAAATCTAATGAATTGTTTGGTTCTTATAACTTATAATAAGAACATAGATTTTAACTTGAAAACAATTGATTCTTGAGATGGGAGGTCATATAAGTTAATTAGTTTGTACTTAAAGTTGGGAATCTAATTAATTGGCCTAAATCTTGTAATTAAGAGGTAAGGAGGCATGTGAAAAGAGTTAGGTGTGGCCAAATAGATGAGATATTAATATATTGAGTTTATCACATATGGGTGAAGGAAGTAGGCACTACAACAATAATTAAATACCATTTGAGAGATCTCATACTTATTTTTGGAACATAATATGTACAACCATGCTTATTCTATAAGAAAAGTCTAATTTTATATTACTTTAATTATGTGGTGATTAAGGAGTCTCAACTAGAATTATCTAGATTTATGAAGAACCTGTTTCGACTCTAGGTTTTTTTTCTCAAATTAAATTTGACTTGAGTTTGAACAAATATATAAACTTTGGTTCAAGCTCGACTCGATAAAAACTAGTCAAAGTTGACCTCGAACCGGCACGCCTCGACTTGTAGATATATTATCACATAATAAAAATAATTAAAGCTTAAAATAAAACACATTTCTAACTAACTCAACATTAATTTTCACAAAAAATAAAAAGTGAGCAATTATTTTGAGATAATAAATTAGTACATAGAATGTGAATAATAGTCTTAAAAGTCATGATACATATTATATGACAAGATTGGTTGAAAATATTACAATCTTCAAATTATATAATTAAGATCATAAACAAATTTTAATTACACTTAACCAAATTTAAATAATAAGACATAAAATATAATATATGTGAAAAATATGTTTTTAATTTTTTTAATAGCGTAGATGATGCAGCCTGCGAATTTAAAGAATTCATCTCGAATTTTATTATAATGATTTCGAGCCAAATTATATTAAACGAGAAGAGATTGAGCGATTTGTTAAAGACTCGTCTCATTTATACCTCTAGTCTCAATCAAGTTATCAATCATTGAACTAAAACTAACATTATGTGGAAAAAAAATTAGTGGGCAACATTCAATCTCTCCTCCTTTTCATGAATTAACTCAAGTAGGTTTGAGCAAACATTGATTTAGGTGATGAACATTCCAATAAGAGCATGGTCCATAAATGGGAAAATATGCATGAACAATCAAACAAAAAAATGACCAAACAGCAAGGAGTGTTTAGTGACAGAGGATAGTTTTTGTTTTTGTAGCTACCAATACCAATACCAATATCAATATCATACAAGACATGAACCAAGAGGTAGGTCCTTTAATAATAATAAGAATATGATAATAATTCATGTGCCCCCAAATTATTATTAATAAAACCAGGCAAAACAGTTGGTGCCTCAGATAAAAGAAATCAACAAAATTAGGAGAATGTTTTTTCAGTTTCCACAAGTTCATGCATTAGGGGTTTCTTTTGTATTTTGGACCACCCAACCCAAGTGCTTATTCCTATTTTTATATAAGATTGTGATCTCATTATTATTTTAAAACAACATCTCATAATTCAGACCTAATATTTAATGAAAAATCTGGATTAATTAACAAAGCTAAGCTACCCTTTGATGACCCACTATTTGACCATGCAATATTGATCCAAACAATGGAATATATTAATTTGACCCATTTAATTTATTCATTTTCTTACGCGATATGTCAATAAACGAGTTACACGACTATTTGAATTCGCAGTAGATATGTAAAGCCCGGGTGGACTTCCATTGAAACGATTCTCCTTCAAGGATCGCTCATGTGACATTCAAAGAAATCTCGTCGATAAAAAGTATTTATTCCATCATCCGTTAAGCAACTTCGTAAAGTGATCTTACTATTAACATACTGAATGTGCATATTTGGGGACAAATGGGTTCAAAGTTATGAAGAATGCAACTTCACATCTCATTTCAACATAAAGTCATAGAAACTGCTTCATTGCAACTTCACATCCATTTCTCCCATTGGATTTGCAGCAACAAAAAACAATTAAATCAAATGTTCCTATTGAGATTTGCAGATACTATGTTATAATGCTATTGCGTGTGATGACGATAAGATTCACGTTAAAGAACTTTCGAGCTTGACGATGATACCATCTTAGTGCTGGACTCGGCAAATCACACGGATGGGAAATACTTGTTTAGATTGAACGGTAGGGAGTAGAACTCTTCACTTCTTGTATCGCCCTTGAAGGAGCGGAACTTGTCCCACCAATGCTTGCCCCGGTCTTTCCTGATCCCACCATCCTTGCGGTGCAACGTTAGGTCCAAGAAATATGCTACGCACCCAGCAACAAAGGCTTCCGATGAAAATGGAACATTCACGATATCATCGAACTGCCAAGCAAGAAAATGATTGATAAGTTACGGGAACTATTGAGATAGATTGATGGAACGATGGATAAGAAACTTACCCATCTTGCTCCTGAGTGGACAGGACCATATCCGTTAATTGCAGTGTATTCGTTGAAATATTGTGGCACAGACAAGCCCATAAAGAAAGAGAAGCCTAATATGAATTTTGTCCGGAAGCTGTTTAGGTTGCAGAACTGAAGAAAGCTAAGTCCAGCAGAACCTGCACATCCATGATGAAGCAAAAATATATATAAAAATCATGAACTAAAAACCGATGAAAATAAACCGTTCCATATCTACTTTTTGACATGTCAAGTAAAAAACATACCCACGTAAGCAAAGAAAAGGCAATACAAGGCAGCAATTATGGGGGCTGGAATAGAAGCAAACACGGCACCAAATTTCCCTGCATAGTTATAAAAAGTTGGTTATCAACAACAAAAAGCTCCTCAACACATTTCAGGTTGTATGCATTGGATAAAAGTCTCACCGAGAATGGAGAAGAAAATCATGAAACCTGCTGATATTTGCACAACCCGTCGGCTACCAACACGAGTCAAGGCTAAAAGGCCAGCATTCTCCCTGCAAATTCGAGCAAAGTGAGACGTAAGATAAGAGAATTATAAATTTCAATTGAACCATATAGCAGGGAGGTTTTTCTAGAAGCCTTACACAGATACTGATGATCCACTTACAGTTCCAAATAACCCAGACAATAATATTCCAACACCCTGACACCATAAACAATCAAATGGTTCAGAATGATAAGTTGCGCACACAAGGGAACAGATCTTGAAGATACGACGTGAACTTATCACTAAAGTACAGTTGTAGTTCTATAAATCAACACTGAAATGCTTTCACTGTTCTTATCAGGGTGTGTAACTGTAGACACAGTGCAAGAGTTTCTCAAATGAGTGAGCTATGGACTAGACACTTAAGCAAATCTTTCTGGACCCAAAAGATGAGTATAGTAGAGAGAAAAAAATGCTGGTGTTTCATTAAATCTAATTTGACCAACAAGGTTAAGCCTTTACACTTGTCAGTGCAAATACATGTGAATGCAGGGATACAGCATATAAAGTTAAAATAAGGGACTGATCTGACAGCACAACGATGCATCATGCACAGAAGATAGAACAGAGAATGCAATAAATAAACTCATATTCTGCATTTTAAAACTTCATCATATTAACAAGATATGAAACAATAAGTCTAAATTACCTGCCAACCAACACCACGGCTGAGAATAGAAGGTGGCAATGGAGTTGCACTTGCATACCTCGACACCGCAAAAAAAGCACCAGTGGACTGATTATGCAATTAGACAAATGTAAGTATCATTTAAAAAGGACAGATAATGAAGACTATAGATTAAATCGTCTACATTTTAAGCAGCCAAGAAAAGAACATAATGAAACAGATTGGATGATAAAATCTATACTATGTAATGAATTTCAGCTAAACGGCATTCCGGCATTGAAATACCAATTGTAGATTTTCACAAATGAATATATAGGACCATCAATTTTCAAGATGGCGTGAAGCTGTAATAAATGGGAATATATATTCTTTTTCTTTTTAGCATGTAAATGGAGTGCAAAAGAAGACGAGTAAGGAAAACCACAAAAGTAAAAAAAAAAATATGTAAGGGTATGACAATTCTAAAATAAACAATGAAGAGAGTGATGGTCTATTTCAATTTTAAATATAGAAATAATTGTTGAACAGAGAAAAACAAACCTCCACAAGAGCTACAAAGGAGGCCATCATCATGGCAAAGGCTTCACCAGCATCAAATGATGGAGCCCCCCACTGAAAGGGATATGGAACTCTTATCCTGCAAACCCAAATTCTGGTTAAAAGACATGCCATCACACAACACAATGTCATGATTGCAAATTCATCAGTAAATTAGTTACTCTAGAAAAGCAACAATTATATCTCAGGTGTCACTCAAAATACAATTTTAAGAGAGTCAAGTCTCAACTATACCACACCTTTTATGAAGAATACATGTAACACTTATCATACAATCATCAATTCATTGACCGCAGCCACCCACTCTTTTACTATTTCCCACTGAAGTTCACTTGTTACCTAAAATAATACCCTCTCCATGTACAATTCCAAAATAAGTGTCTTGGTTTCTATTTTGAGAAAAATTAAGATGTTAGTTAATGTGGTGCATTTCCTCTTGTAACCCAATGAACATGCGTTGTAACAAACTCAAGGGATACTAACTTATTATAAGGATACTATTGGTAATTCATACATAACTAATTACCTAAAAAGGAAACAAGATATTCATTTTGAGACAATGCTAGAGAGACACGACACTCATTTTGGGATAGAGTGAGTAGTATATTATAGAATGAAAAGTTTATGGCACATGCGAGCACATTAGACATCATTACTTGAAATCGGTTTGACAGTGAAGCTCCATTATCAAACCATGGGATGCCATACACAGAATAACCATGCACCATAATGTATGAAAATCCAAAACTTTTAGTCAAACAGTTAAGAAAATGTTGGGTTGAGCAACTGGATTGGCATACAGGACAAGCTTACCATGGAGCAGCATCAATAAGCCCTGCACGATCAGTGCGGCAGCTTATTTGTGTTCTTGGTGCTGCATGATTATAGGCCCCGCCCACAGTGAGCAGATGGGCATAAATCCAGACAATCACCACCGAAAATATTACAGCAAAACGGTCAAAGATATTTTTTCCTGAGTGCAGCACATGGGGCATATACTGCATATAATGCATCAATAAAGATGATGAGCAGGGGTTTCAGAGATCAAAACTCGTTAAAGGAAAGACACTAACTGAGATAGTTACAATTACAATGAGTAACTCATTACATGTCAATGAACATTACCTGTGAAACGAATACTAAAATAAGAAGCTGTGGCAGTCCAATCTCCACACACTTGGCAACCTAACAACCAAGGAAAGAGTTTAAGTCCATAAGTCAAAAATATTTGCAACGTATTCATAAACATAAGCCTGAAAATAATTACCCCGGGAAAACCAAACTCATACAGACCAAAACCTGCTAGAGCTACCAAAGGAACAGCAGAAAGTGGGCTTAAGAACCTGAAGGAATGAAATCATTAATGAGCCAGGGAATAACAGGAAAACAATCACAATAAGTATTCAACTATCTTGTTCAGTGATGAGCCTTTACAAATAATGAAATGAATCCATAAGAGACCAAGGGGCTACAAGTTATCTTCGTTTGAGGATTTGAAATGAAGTCGTAATAACTAAATCATGATCATTAAAAAAATTGCTTTTAGTCCATTTCTAATCTGGTAATTTACATCATGGCCTTGGACATGGCCCAAGCACAGTTCACAACAGCTAATTACAGTATAAAAGCAAAGGAATCCAAAGTTCAAGTTTGCACGTGACCAACCTTGTGACATTACGCCAGAGGCCACTGAAACCTAGAACAATCTGCAGAGTTGAGGCAACAATAAGGGAACCCTGTATTGCTCGCATTGTCCTCTTAAATTTCTGAATTAAGATGAGAACATAGTCAAAACCTAATTCGAACAAAGTCCAACAAGATTACTGTGGTGCTTCCTTGGATGCATATATCTATCTCTATCTCCCTTATTTCTTATGTTTGCACTTACTATGAAGAAAACGTCCTGGGCATCATAGCATAACTTGTTAGGGCAGATGTTACCAAATGAGTCTAAAATCCCATGCAAGACTATATTCCTCCCATGCTAATGAGAAGTTCAATGTTTCATGCAAACAATCAAACAATCTAAAATGACTAATATGATTCTGAACATAAAACCTCAACAGGGTCTGGCTCATTCATCTGGCTGAATCGACCAGCGAGGATGATAGAAATTGTGGTTGGAACAAAAGTATAAGACCCTCCAATAACTGCTGGTAATCGAGACCCGAACAATGTCTGCATCAATGTGTTCAAACCAGCAACAAAGAGTAGTGTCTGAATCACCTTTGCCTTCTCCTCCTACAACAATGATAAATGTAATCTGAGACATTATTGGAGAACAAATAACTTTGGAGAAAAGTATATTATAATCTAAAAGCATCGTTCATTCAATTCTAGTTTATTTCTCGAGTCTTACATTTCCACCTCCCATCTGAGGAACAAGAGCAGAGGGAATCAGAACAGTTGTTCCAAGCATCACCAGATAATGTTGGAACCCAAGGAGGATTGCCTCAGCTGCATTAAACACATTCCTTAGTTTCAAAGTTAGTAAATAAGTCAAAAAATAAATGGAAAATACTTAGTGAGTGACTGCAATCAACCATAGTTACTATAAAAAATTGGCACACAATCTTATTTGAATCCTCAAAATGATATGCATGATTTACGTGAAGTGCAACAAAATATTAAATTAAAATGCCAGACAAAACAGGATTGAAATAGCAATGCTAATACAGTAGTACTCAGGTAGAGGCTTTATGATATCAATTGAACCATGTAACATGGTTAGTGTAATTCAAAATGTTTTAAAAAAAAATCTAAACAGGGAAATCAGTCAACAAACAAATAAAGTAGCTTTATGAAAATTAAGGGCTGGTTCAAAACTCAGATTACCACTAACAGAAACCATAAACCATGTTTCCAAAACCAGCATCTGAAAAAAAAAGGTAAAAGAAAAGGAAAATATATGTACATTTTATTAATCAGAAAGTATTCAAGAATATTTTTTTTCTTCTTACAAAATTTTCCAATCTTTTTAAATTTTAATCATAAAAAATAAAGAGATTTCAATTCTAAAACACAATTATACTTTAGAAAGAAGGAAAAAATAATGGTATCAACCAAAAGAAAGGAAAAAGTAGCTTTGAACAATGAAAGACAGACTGAGAGAGCATATCCAAAAAACAAACAGTTAAAGAAATTACAAGTAAAGCTGCCTTAAATATCCCCAAGTAGATTCACAGGAATCAGAATTCAGAAACCAAAACATACCATAAAAGATACATTAAAAGCAATTCTTCTTTCTATATCAGAGAATACACATAAAAATACTGTAAAGTCAAGCACAATTACAATACAAACAATGAAACAGAATCTATATCAGATACTCACGCCATGGTGGAGGACTGGTAATGCAATACGAGACATTGGGCAGCTGATCTTTGGGTGGGTGTGGCTGTGGCTCATCGGCCTTTGCTGGAGCTCCACCTCCTGCCATGATCTCTCTCTAGAATCTCACCAACCAAACAACCTGAAAAGTCCAGAAATGAAACCCAAATATGAGCACGACCCAGATCCCAAATCTAGCAGCAACCCAGAGAAAATGAAAAGAAAAGTGGAGAAATGGTCAAAAATGTGAGGACCCAAGACACTGAACCAGCCAGAGGTAGACCCAGTGACCCACTAATATAGAGAAATGAAGAGAAGAAGAAGCAGAAGAGAGAGTGTGAAACTAGATGGTTCACTTCAGTGACTAAAAACAATGGAAATAGTAGTAACTGTGAAAAGATAATGAGAGAAAATTAAGGGCACACAGTACCTTTTCAAGTTTCAACACTCCTGAAGCAAAAATCAAGAGAAGAAGAAGAAGAAGAAAAGTCAATTTAACAGCTCATGGTTCCTTTAACCCCACACTCATAAAATGTCTCTTTTCAGAGCAAAAACCCAGATGGTATTTGGAGAGAACATGAACAATATGGGAGGTGTTAGAGAAAGAGAGAGAAAATGAAGCTGGACCCAGCAAAATCTCTCTCTTTCTTTACTTTCTCACTCTAAAAAGGTGAAATCTTTCTCTCTCTAGAAACCACAACTTTTTGATTTTAACCAAACCCTTTTTTAATTACTAGCTTTATGTTGTGAAAATCAGGTTTATGATAAAATTAAATTAAAATTGTCAGTATTGTTGTTCAGTTCTGCAAGCAAAGAAGGACACAGAGAAAGATACGATACACAAGGGAAGGAGATGAAAATATATGATAATGACCAGCCAGTGAATGAGAGCACAATACGACACCGTATCTGTAAGGTGAGGTTGTTACCAATACCAACTTCCCAGAAATGGACCTACTTTTGATAAAAACTACGCTCGCCGAAAGTACTGTATTGCCCTCCAGTGGTGACAGCTTGTTTTCAGGTAACCCAATAATTGAGACGGGGGCTATATGGTAATTAGGCGGTCGGTGATCACGTGGGCCTTTGTATTTTCTGGGAGGAATATTAGGGGAAATTTGGTTCTACAATAAAATAAAATAATAAAAAGTAGAAATAGAAATATAAAAAATTTGAAGAGCCGACACATTCTCTTATCCCAAATATAGAGAAAATCCCCAATCACTGGTTGGGTTGTCCTCACCAGTTATTGCATTGCAACTCCATGAATAATCTGCAAAAATTCAGTAAAATCTACCTTGTACGCTGCTCTACTTTTTATCCAAAACACTAGAAAGAGAAGAGA
The DNA here is from genome assembly GCA_036897485.1 of Pelargonium nanum. Lineage (NCBI taxonomy): Eukaryota > Viridiplantae > Streptophyta > Magnoliopsida > Geraniales > Geraniaceae > Pelargonium > Pelargonium nanum. The sequence continues at coordinate 1,728 of JAYMTF010001526.1, read as the reverse complement.
ACTGTAGAATAATATTTCAAATATAATTCTTGATGTTTTATGATATATAGTTGCGTTGAAACTTAGTATAGAAAGTTTTGTCCTTTTTGCAGTTCTTTTCAACTCAAAATACAAGTGTTTATTTCGTGCTGATCTTGAGCCTGCTTTGATTAACTCATAGTTACTGTTGGTTGTGTTTGGAAGGTTATGAGTGGATTGACCTTGATCTCGTGCTGCAGTGCATATATAGCGGACTCATATAGATATCGTTGGTTATTACACGACTGATTAATATGTTTGAATAAACATTATTTCTATCATCATCTCATTTTAAGGATTTAGAAAAAGTGCTCGAGTGGTACCACAATTTGTTCTATGTACAATAATGTGATGAACTACTTCAACAAGTTTGCGCGTAAAATATCTAAAATATCCGCAACTTCTTTGGGGGCTCCATAGCTAAAAATGACATATTCGATTGAGGAGAGTGTTTCACGTAAATTATTGATAAAGAATAAAAAATTGATTTAAAGTACCCAATTTGCCCTTTTAAACCATGGGTAGGGCACATTGCCCTAAAGAGATGGGAGTGGTGTGGGGTGGGTCAAGTTTGGGCTCTTTTGGTTTGCTTTGGTTGGTCATGTATCGCTAGCTAACTCATTTCTCTTGGTTGTTATTTTTTCCTGTTTTTGTCTTTTTTTTTCTTTTGTAATAACTCTCCACTTTTCATTTTTATTTATCTTTATTTTAACTCTTTCATTAACCTCTTCCCACACCATCGTTATCAACATCTAATTCCTCAAAATTTAAAACATCTAATTACATAATAGTCCCCGTAGGCCATATCAATCAAAAGGGATGAAATTTCCAATACTATATCGAGAGATATTAAAGGAATAGACTTTAAAGTTTAAAAAAATTATACACGTAAAATTAAAATACGCGTTCTGATTCAATAACAAAAGTTACCGACGAGGAATAGTCGCAAAGAAAATAATTAAGACAAAATGTATGAATTTGTCTAAAACTAATTTATTCCGTTGAATTTAAAGATGTTGGAGTAATTGTTGAGCAATTACATTGTTTGACAAAAAAAAATAGTTAGGTCAAGTGTAAGTTTCGGTGAGCTAATAATTGATAGATATTTGGAATTGTGAAATATACGGTTGGAGAAAGAAAAAAAAGCGCGGGAAAACAAGGGTTGATGATGAAGGTGACATGCATGAATTGAAAGAAAGTGTTACAACAGGTGATTAATAAATGAGTAAAGACCGTTGACGGATTATGACAAGTAAGTTTAAAGAATATGAGTGATAAATGAGTTTGGGTCAGTCTCAGGTGTTTTAGTGACCTTATATATGTGGATTGTGGAGGTTTAAATATATTAATACTTCTCTAACTATATTAGCATGCAACAAATAATGAAATAAGCTATAGCAGCTAAATAGATGTAAGAGTTTCAACATCAAAAGGAGCCTACATGTGCCTTTGTCTCCATATATTTTTCCCAATTAAGTAAAAACAACAATATATTTACAGTAAAATATTGTTGATAATGGGTATATATGATAAACATATAAAACCATTTACAAAATAATCTTTTAAATTGTTTAAATCTAATATATATAGAGAGGTTAAGGATCCTAATCCAAGAATTATTTGGCTTATACTAAGCCGCCATCAATGAGGTGATGACACCTCATTAAAAATATTGGATCCGGGCGGGTCGCTCCGCTCCCACCAATTCAC
>JAYMTF010001525.1:0-22895 GCA_036897485.1 Pelargonium nanum | reverse complement strand
AAACGTTTGGGATAGTAAGTGGATTTTTTCTAACCTTAATCCTTTTTTTTTTTTTTTTGAAAAGTTGAGCTACCGTCAACCGAGAAACTAAAACCCGAAACCTCAAAAAAAATTCAAAACGCCTAAACTATTTGGCTCAACCTACCTTGATAAAATGAAATAAAATATATATATTTAATAGTAACTCGTTGTAGAAAAAACAATCTATATGGTTATATATTTACATAAAGACTAAAATAGACTTTAAGTAAATAATATATCAATCTCTCGAACTGCAATTTTACTAGTTTTTCGTTGTAATATAACGCTATCAAATAAGCATGAAAAATTATGGACTTAATCACTCACTAACAACAATTTTGTTGCATGAGGAACTTATTTATATATTCCTTCTATAACTTGTGAGCGTAAAATATCACGCAAAACATTAGTACACTCAATAAAAGGCATAGACCTAAACAGAGATACGACTTTAAATCTCTCTTTTATCTCGGAGGTCAGACAGAAACGATTTATACGGTTACGTCGACACGGTTTCAAATATCTTTTTTCATAAGTTATAAATAGAGGTATAGTTTATTTGTTTTAGTTGTTCTTTGTCTTCATGCACATGAATGTATTTATGGACTCCAATCCAAATATATTCCAAATATATGCTGTAAAAAACATGAAAATATATTTTTTCTTCACAATAAATGTAGGTAGGAAAATATATATATATATATACCTTGAGAAATTTGGCACTATGAGAAGATTCTAAAATCTGCTTAAAATTGTATTCTTTTGAAGTTCCAAATGAATGAACTTTCCAGGAGGTTCACCATGTAGAAAAACAAAACAAACACAAAACCTCTTCCAATATATATTGGCTCTAGCATGATATAGATATAAGCACAACAACAACAACAAAAAAAACAATAACAACCAAATATACAGGATACCAAACCTTCCCATTTATGTATGGCTCTAAAGCACTAAAATAACAAATTCATAATTTGATCTTTCTATTGATTTTTTCTACGCGGTTCTCGTAAGGTATGATTTGTGACTCCTATAACCTTATTGACGATGATGTATTTGTTGACGCTTCTGTTCACTTGTTCTACTCTCGTTTTTTTGTTGTTATTTTATTTTTACAATTTTTTCTTCCTTTTTAAAGGTAACCATAAAAAAGTCACAATTTGATACTTGACTCTCTCTTTTTAACTGAACCAACGGAAATACATGTGTTGCATTCTAAAATTACAAATTCGGGTACTCCTTATTTAGATGTTATGTATATATAGTTGCACCTTTTGCACATGCTAAACAACGGTCTTGGCGCAAAACGTTCCGTTTATAAAATGTATCGTATATTTGACACATTTTATTACAAACAAGTTATAAGTCGAATATATTATATTAATGTTTTGTTGACTGACACGACATTTTGTACAAATATTTTCGTATAATATTTGTTAATTAACATCATTCGACAAATATATATATATAACAAATTAATATTTATTGATTTTGTCCTTTAACTTCACTATCTATTGAAAAAATATCGACCTTTCAAATTTTTAAAACCTAAATTTCATTTCAATGTCATGCATGCATGTTGCAAACTACTAGACAACTATTCATTTGCTTCCTGGAATCTTCATACATATATGATATAACTCTATTTTACCTTTTAGGTATAGTACAAAAAAAATAATCAATTTCGGCTATACGCAATAACAACATATCAAACAATTTTCAAAACATTATTGCCAGTTGAATTAATTAATATATTATTGATTTGAAGTTGCATAAAACAAACTCGATTAATTGTTGAGTTGATCAAGCCTGTATGAACTCATACATTTTGCACGTAAATCTGAACACGTGACTCGCAACTCTTATACTTAAGTTCGAGTTTTATCCTTACAACTCGAATAGCTAGCTCTACTACGGGTTATATGTTCAAGTATACATTTAATTCTAGGCCACAAGTTCTCCACTTCTAATATTATCACTTTCAAAAAGTTAAAACACAAGACTATTCTTGTAAGGAACACATTCAAAGTACAAATTGTCTTGGTCTCAACAATTTGATGGTAACTTGAACAATTCGCACCACAAGATTTACAAATAAGTGGTCTTTTGTTGTACCCATCAATAACATGATGGGCATTGAGATTGTTTACTCCATTATTTATGAATCATCTCATGTGTGGTTTTGCAGAATCACAAGCCTTGCCAACCTCAATCATAGCTCTATTTTCCCAATAAAAATGTTACAATTATTGTCATAAGGACAAAGATTTGGACAACACATATTGTACATGCCAAATATCAATTGGTCTTTGTGTCATTGATTTGACTGAAAGTACAACACTGAAAAATAAAGAGTGCAACATGTGGTTATGATATTTTGATTCCGACCTTTTAAGTATACGCGTTATCTCTTTTTAGAGAGACTCTCGCTTTGAAAATATAAGATTAGTTTTACATACATGCAAATATTTTGAACTCCATGTATGGTGGGCCATGTCAACATAGCAGGCAAGATCTATTCAAAATGAAACATGAGAGTGAAAAAACGAAGGTAATAGCCACGACCGTGGGACTGACCCAACGCCCCGTGCATGTGGCTTCATCAGCGCGGGAGGTGGCTTTGTCAACACACGGAGGTGGGATCCTCTCAAAATGATTCAAAGAAGGACGAAAACAAAATAGTGGTCATCCACGACCCACAATAAGCATGTGGCCACGTCAACATAGAAAGCGGGATCCGCTCAAAATAAATCAAAAGAGGAGGAAAACGAAGTAGAGGCCAATGGCGTCCGTGGGTCTGGCCCAACACCCCATTGGCCTAAACGATATAAAAAAAAAAAAAAACTATTTTTTCTGATATTATCGTTAGATTACATTAACAAACTGTTTTTCAACGATCACAACTTCAGTTATATGCAACACAATGTTATTGGACTAACGTTACATTTTGTGGGCTTGGCCCATGGACTTTATTCACATGTCGAACAATTGTTTTCGTATTTATGGACACTAGAGTAGTAGACTACGTTAACATGTCATTCCACGTCGTACATAAGCAATACAACATGGTACGTATCACACCAAAAAGTCATGCATGTCTTATTCCGACAAAAAAAAATCCATGCAGAAACATCAACACACGTAACAACTCTACGTATTAAGAGAACCTAAAAATCCAACCATGCAACCAAAATAAAAAACTCTGTTTTATCTAAAAAGATCTTAACACTAAAATCTCTCTCTTCCACCATTTATCGTCACATTCTCTTTCTTCCTAATTCCCTTAAAACCTTCTTCCTCGACATCGAACAATTCGAGGAAGAAGGTTTTTACCCTCTTCCTTCGAATTACAGGAATGACATCTCCTCTTCTCGTCCTTCTTTTATTTGTATCATTTGTTAGCGTTGTCGTTTCTGAACCCTCTCTATCCGTTGACTATTACCGACAAACATGTCCAAATTTTGAGAAGATCGTTCTAGAAATCGTCACCACCAAACAACTCACCACCCCTACCACCGCTGCCGCGGCGCTCCGCCTATTCTTCCATGATTGCATGGTCAATGGTTGCGACGCCTCTGTACTTGTCACCTCAAACGCCTTTCAGAAGGCGGAGCGTGACGCAGACCTCAACACCAACCTCCCTGGCGACGGCTTTGACGTGGTGACACGTATCAAGACCGCCCTAGAGCTCTCTTGCCCTGGAGTCGTCTCGTGCTCTGACGTCCTAGCCGTCGCCGTACGTGACCTAGTCACGATTGTTGGCGGGCCCTTTTATGAGGTCCGCCTCGGCCGCAGGGACGGAGTTGTCTCCGACCCTGTGGCCGTCCCCAAAAACCTCCCTGCCGGCAACGCCACCATGGAGAAGGTCATCAACATGTTCGCCGAAAAAGGGTTCACCATCGGCGAAATGGCGGCGCTCACCGGCGGCGGCCACACCATCGGATTCTCGCATTGCAAAGAATTCGCTGACCGGATCTTCAACTTCACTCCGACGAGCCACGTGGACCCGACAATGAACCCGCAATTTGCGGAGAGGATGAGGGCGCTTTGCAAGAACTACGTGGCGGACCCGACAATTGCGGCTTTTAATGACGTGATGACACCTAGCAAGTTCGATAATATGTATTTTCGGAACCTCGAGAAGGGGATGGGCGTGCTAGCGATGGACTCGGCACTTTTTGCGGACGAGAGGACGAGATATTTCGTGCAGCGGTACGCGAGAAACGAGACGACATTTTTTAACGACTTCTCGCGAGCGATGGAGAAATTGAGCTTGTTGGGGGTCAAAACCGGAAATGAGGGAGAGATTAGGCATAGATGTGATGCTTTTAACAATCTAAATTTTAATTAATTAGTTGAAATTTGTTGAATGTTTATTTGATGATTGTGATTTGGTGAAATTCATGTAATTGGGACGAGGAGGCAAATGTGCAAATTATATATATTTACTTAGTTGCCACTTTTATCTTTCTCAAAAATGTGTGTTATACACTTATACTCAATTTGGACTTCCTATCAAAGTCTAATCAATTTTTTAGGATAAGCCGAACTTGCATGATTGTTTATCGTGTTGAATATAAAGTCGTGTCAAGCATGTTGGTTAGGGCTGTATATTGGTCCAGAACCGGACTGGACCGAATGAGCATAAAATTATGGACAGAAGACTTGGACGTATATTGGCCCATAACTGATCCGGGTCATTTTTATGGTCCGACCTAATTCATGTCTAGGCCTAATGTTGGTTCTATATGTTCTACATAATGTGTTTGACTATATTTGTGCCAATTGTGTCGTGTCAATATGAATTAAGTTACCGTCATATTTCATCTTTTGTGTTTATACTAACTTGTTATACGTGCTCGTGTATCGCACAACAAATCGTTATCACAAGACACACTCACTTGTTTTCAGCGTTTCAGAAAAATGACTTTCTCGGGTACGGCCCGGCCGTTGGTCCATTCTCAATCTAAAGCAAAAACAAGATATATTTCAAAAATAAAAAGTCAGTCAAAAGAAATTTAAATTTAAAATTCGCGCGTTTTAATATATTGTATTTTAAATTGAAATATAATAAAATCAGTTGGCGCTTAATTGGAAATTCAAAAATACGCGCCAAAATCTTCACCGTCCCGCCTCGATTTTCTCCGGGGACTTTCATCGAACACCTTCCGGTTGCGAAGCCAAGTACCGTCCGTACGTCCTCGCTGATCCAAAGCCACAGAGCCATATATCTCCGCAACAAGAATCGTCTTCCAAACTATGAGTTCCCGCCAAAAAGAGTAGATTCGTATCTACTTCGATCGGTGATCTTCTTCATTGAGACCAGGTCAGTGACGCGGATCAGTCATTTATTTTGTTGTTTATACGTAACTTTGTGTTTGCTTCCATAGAAACAATGCCGACAAATTTGAACTGTATTTGTGAATTTGCTGGTCTGTTCCTCTTGAATTTGCAGAAAATGACGGAGAGGACTCTTGCGTTTCGCATTTTGGCCTTTCGTGCTACGAATTTGTTCTGGACATTGCGTGATTAGGTGAATTAAAGCTAAACGGGGCTGATTTTGTTTGGATTTTTTAATCGTGGGCTGATTTTGTTTGGATTTTTTAATCGTTGTGCATTGTTTGGGGTTAATTGCTAGTTTTCTTTTTTGTTGCTCAATTGGTAGGTTGGAAAGTGACGCTGGAGTTGATGTTACTGGTTTGTCCAATGTTCGAGTTGTGAAAGGAAGATCAGAGGTATTGTTTTTGATATCTCACTTTCTTTTGTCATATGATTTTACATTTTTTTAGCAGATGATCGTGTTTGTATCTGATACGTACCCTTGTTCTTTCACTTGCTTGTGATTAGATCTTAAATGTTGTCCAAAATTTTGTGAGCATTTGACTTGATTTTTGGAGTGTATATATGAATAGTGATAAATTTGGATGGTTTTGGGTGATCTTTTGGTTTTGTTTGAGGAAGATTGGTCAGTTGATGTCAATCTCTGTAGTCTGATGAGGCCAACGATAATTGATAAGTGATGGACTAGATTATAATGTTGGAATGAGAAAGAGCTTGTCTGAATGGCAATTTGGCCAACACAGTGCTGAGGTTGATCAGTCTGTTCTAGCCAAGATGAGATTGTTGGGGAAATGTGGAAGCGGTTTGAATGAAAAACCATTGGTGCCGAACTGTAGATTTTTGGGTTAGCTTATAGGGTCTAAATAGATGCTGCAATTGATTGAGAGAGGAGAACTGAGCACTCTAGAAATCGTCGGAAAAGAATTTCAAATGACATTCTCTGGCTGAAGTTGACCAGTAGCTTTTCGGGAAACAATGTGAGAACTAGATTCAGTTTGTTTTAATCTAAATCATTGGGACAATGCAATGTCCATTGAATGATTAGATGTGTGACCCTAAACTCCCTTAACAATGTATATGGATGAAAAAGTGCATGGGTGTTTTTTGCCCTGTAACTGTTTGAATTAGAGGGTGCATAATTTTGGTAAAATCTCAGGGTGTGTGCATGTAAATACAATAAGTTCCCTGTGCTTGAGGGGTGGGAGTATGCATGTTTTGTGTGCTTGATATTATTGTTCTATAGTCTGGATGCAATGAATTTATGGCCTTGTTTACCTTTACGCCCTTGTGCAGCCAAATCTATGCTATAATAATGCAAGTTCTAGGTCATTTGTTTCAGTAGTTAGTTGCAAGTGGACAGAGTGAAACGCTGATCCTTTGATTGATTTAGTTCTACGAAGTACTCAACTCATGCAATATTAGGAATTGAACTCCTGGGCTGAGTTTCAGGTAGTCAAATATGGTTTCTAGTCTCTTTGAAATAGATAGAGAGCCTCTCATCTTGTGTACTTCTCTTTTTTCCAAATGTAAGAGGAATTTTTTGGGAGGTATTTGTTGTTTAGTAAGCTTTTAGATGCAAATTTGACCTGCAGTATTACTTGTGCTAGTGTTTACTTTACTGACGATTTTTTGGGGGAGGTATTTGCTGTTTATTAAGCTTTTAGATACTAATATGACCTATAGTATTAGTTGTGCTAATGTTTACTTATTGACGATATATTTTATTGCATCCAGTTGAATCACACAGTCCCTATAGACAGCAAAGGGCAATTTATGTCTAAAATATCATCACATCTCAATGAAGTTCCCACATGATCCAGGTATGCCAGTGAAAAAAAAACCATTGAAGATATTTCAAATGCCTATTCTATTTTTTGTTTTTTCTGTCCTCAAAAGCCCTCTACTTTTTCCCCAAACGTTTATCTGACTACTTTGTCCTTGTAATTGTTAACTTTAAACTATTGGAAACAAACATATATTCCCTCCGTCCCAAACCAAGTGTCCTATTTCCTTTTTGAGAAGCTAGTTATGCATGAATTACCAGTAGGATCCCTATAACAAGTAAGTTAGAATCTCTTAAGTTTTTCAAACACATGTTCATGGGGATACAAGGAGAAATATACCTCACTAACTAACTTTTCCTAAATTTTTCTCTAAATAGAAAGCAATACACTTATTTTGGGACGGAGGGAGTATAACACTCTGAATAAAAGAGTACCTTTTGATCTACTAAGGTGACTGTTTCTATTAATGCTAGGTCTTTTTGTTATAGGTTAGGTCTTTTTGGAGTGCAAATCATATACTGTTGTTGTGTAGGGAGAAAGTAAATTAGTTGGTTCCTTTTCAGCTTTTGTAGAGTGGTGAATTTTTAATGTCTAGATGACAAGATTTTCTGGACTCTACCCCATATGGTGCTTTGCTTTGTTTGAAATAGGTTGGTTGGTTAGGAAGGTTCGTAAATAGATAATGAATGCTCCCTCTGTCTCAAAATACATGTCCACTTTCATATTTTTGTAAAAATTCAGGACTAGAGTATGAAAAATATAAGGTTATATCTACAAATTTCATTTGTATGGTGCCCTTCTAGAAGCAGCGGAATCAACTTCCAAAGATTTTTATTTTAACTGTGTCTGATCTAGCACTTTGGGTGATCCTGAACTCCTCTACCTATGTAGTAAGATAGTTACTCTCTTTCTCTCACGCAACGTGCACGCGTGCACAAACATTGATTTGCATAATATTTTAGTTAGACATGCATGCACTTCTCATCTAATGTCGTAGGCTCTTAGCCACAATGCCAAAACCTGTTTAGGCTCTTCTACATCTAAACAAAACACCTTCATTTATAGCTCTGAGAAGGCCAATTCTCATGATTATTATAAAAAATTAGGCTGAAAGTGGTAAAGCATTTTTTCTGATGTTTTTGCATGTGACCAAGACATGCAATCATGTCAAAGCAGTTATGAGCAAGTTTTTTGTAGGCTATAAAATGACACGATGAAACACTTGCCTCTTTTGTTATGTCATTTTTGAAGTAGTACAAGATAACTATCTTCAGCTCTTTCTCGTTCTGGGTCACTTGAAAATTTAGCTTTTAGAGGACTGATGGTGTGGGAAAATTGACTTTCACCTAATTTCTCCACTTGTGATTAGTTAAATATATGTCAAACCAATGAAGTTTCTGATAAAGCATTATCTTAATATCATACAATGTTGATCATTCACAATCAGTTACTCCTTCCGCTCCAGAATAGGTTTCTTGCTTTTCTTTTTGAGAAAAATTAAGGAGACTTGAGTTACTGTTCTAAATTTCCTCTTCTTTTCTCGTGAGCATGTGTTGTACCAAAGTCAAGGTATACCAACTAACTTATTTTATGGATATTATTTGTAATTCGTGCATAATTACTAATAGAAAAGAGTACATTCATTTTGAAAGAAAAATTCAAGAGTAACTGTGGGAGCATAAAGCAAGAAACAGCCAAAGTGTAAGTGTTGAGCCCTTTTTGGTTTACTCATTTGGTTAATGGCTAGGATTTGTTAACTTTATTCCTATGCCAATTAGATGCAGTTTGTCATGTGCTTGCATTAAAGGCAGCATATAGTGCTCTCTCATGGGTCAGGGCCACATTTGACCTATGATGATATTTCTTTTCAGAATTTGTATCCTAAGGTAGATATCTCAAGACTTTATGTGTAGCACAAATATTAAATCTCACAAGATATCATAGTAATATTTGGTCTAGGTCGTGGCCCAATTGCATAACCTCTGTCTTTGGTCTTCGGGCCATGGAATTTCTACAGTATGTATACCCACGTGCAGAAGTACATGCTGGCAAAAGGTTGTTGATTTGAAAAAGGTTCCTGATTGTGCACTTGTCAAGATAGAAAAATGTGAGATTCACAAGTGAGAGGTGAAGAAAAGTCTCAAATTGCAAAACTAGAACGAGAAATCGAGAATAAGCTACCTTTTAGTGGTGAAAGTTCAAATCCTTATATAATCATATATAGCCCAATATCAAATAATTGAAATTTAACGTGATATCAGAGTAAGTTTTGATCTGACCATATATAAAACTACGTGCATTCTATTCTGTGATTTCATGTCTGGAATATCAGTTATACATTGCAATTGGTCTATCACCTTTAATCCTTAAGAAGGAATGTCAAGCTATATATAATCAAAGACTGAAAGCATTTTCTGTAGAATATTATATATATAGTAGTCATGGAAACTAGGAATAAATAATTAGACTTATTTTTATCTGTTGTGAATTTTTTTTGCATTATATATTGATAAAAAGCTGCTTTCTATATTATAATTTGCTTTGATTACTATTCTAAGATCAAGTTGGATACAGAATATAGGTATGATCTGGGAATTCTGATTTGGAATGAAGGATAATTGTCGGGAAAGTGCTCAGTTCTAGAAACTGGAAGGTAAGTGTTAGCTTCACTACTCACTAATCTATACTAAATTAGAATTTTATGACCTTGCAGCCCTGTCTTATTGTGTCTCACAATCTAATCTTTGCATTTTGCATAAACAAAGAAGCACAAGTTGCATTAATTTATGCTACTGTTAGTACCTTCCATTATCTTTAAGCATCAATTTTAAATAGTTAGATATTTTCTTGGAGAAACAAGTTGAAACTTAGCAATTTGATCTGAAATCAGGTGTCAAGTTCTAATCATCATAATCTTTCAGCTTTGCGTTCCTAGAAACCTGTAAAAACTGAGTCACCATTAGCTGATATATATAACACCCCCAAACCTTCATGATATGACTGTATAAATGACATTCTCTAGACCCCATGATAGTGAAATGAAAAAACACAATCTTCTCACATTATGCATAGAATCTCAACAAAAAATGATGATAGGTTGTCTAAACAAGAGATGCAGAAACTTGCCACACCTTGATGTCACAGTCCAAACTGCCACTGTAAACAAGAAATGAAGTATAAGATGAGTTACAATCAACAGTTGCTGTCAAACACTTGACTGGACCTCTATGCCCTTCCAAGACTGCTAGGCAAGAATAATTTCCACCAACACCCCTCCAAATCCTTACTGTTTTATCTGCAGAGCCACTGCACATCAAATCTGACACAACTGCTAAGCACAGCACAGACTTGGTATGCCCCTGAAGCTCCCAAGAAACCACCATCTCTCCTTTCTCTTCCTCCTCCCAGACCATAATTGACCCATCACAGTCACCAGAGAACAGAACAGACCCATTGGTGCTCAGCACCAATCCATTGACCCCAGACTTGTGTTTCTCTAGTGTAGCCACCAGTGAATGCTGCTTCTCTCCTGTATTCTTCTTCCACTTCTTGATTTTATTGTCTGCAGAGCCTGTGTAAACATGTCCATCTTTGGATAACGCCACGGCGTTTATAGCATCATCATGTGCATTCGCTACTGATTCCATACATTTGTAGTCTGATGCTCTCCATATTTTGAGTGTCCTGTCCCATGAAACTGAGTATAACAATGTTTCATCACTTGACAGGGCCAGGGCTGAGACAGTGTCCACATGATGGACCCAGGTGGACTTCTTGTGCCGCCGGATTTGAACTTGGTTCTTGGGGGACAAAAGCTTGGCAGCACGGTCTCCAAGCGTGGGCAGCGTGGCTAGGTGAGTACACTTTTGCTGATCACTTTCATTGTTACTGATTCTCCATACTCGGATTTTGTGATCTTGATGAGCACTGAAGAGTTTGTCACCTAACACAACTAGTGACTTCACTGCACCTTTACCGATTCCCACCTTGTTGTCTGTCATTTCATGGTCATAGTCTAGTTCAGGCTCTAAAGGGTTGCTCTTCCATGATCGGATTTTGTTGTCTGAAGAGCCGGTGTAAAGGAATTTTCCGGCAAGAGTGATGGAGGAGATGTAGGAGGTGTGGCCTTTTAGAGTAGTGAGGCAGTGGTAGTGATCATCAGTTTTGAACTGAGAAACATTGGTTGAACAGTAGTTTTGGTGGTTCATCATGATTCCCATGTTAATAGGGATGAGAAAAGGAAATGAATTGAGTATTTATACAGGATTTTGGAGAATTCAAAGATGTGGATTAGCATTATAAAATAGTTTAGATTAGGCAAAAGTGTACTTTAGCCAATAGGTTGAGGAGGAGATTTGAGTGTGAGAATAGGAATTGGCTCTATGCAAAACTATATTCTAAAGACGTAGAAAATAGTTTAAATTAGGCAAAAGCGTGTTTTAGAAAAAAGAATCAAGAATCTCAATCAATAACTAAATGATCTTGTATCGAACAAGGCGTTTGTCGCTCACAATTTTGATTGAATATGAGTTTTAATTTGACAAGGTGTCGTATTCTCATTGGCTTAGCTGAGTCCCGAATCAAAAATCTTTGACGAAATTTTTTCCTTCTCTTTAAGCAAATAGGTTATGGAGATTGGAGAGTAAGAGGTGAATGGATAAAAAAGAGAGGCAGACTATAGTTAACATTAGACAAAAGTGTTTAGCAAAAAAGAATTAGGAATCTCATACAATGAGCGTACTGACAAATTTATTGGACGAGTATGAGCGCTAATTTAATGAAATTTTGCCCTTTGATTGGTTCGACTTAATCTCAACTTGTAATGTTTTGATGGATATTTTATTCTTTCTATTTTAGCATATAGGTATTGGAGATGGAGATTAAATGTAGGACTTGGCTCTATGCAAAACTAATCATAAAGTAGAAAGATTGTGGTGGATACGAGTGTTAATTTAACGACGTGTCACTCTCAGTAGTTTGTCTAAGTCTAAGCTCATAAATTTTTGATGGAATAATTTTATCTTCTAGCAAATATACATGCTCGGGTGATTGGCGGGTTTTGTGATCGCCGTCCCCACCTGTTCCCAAACCCGTGCCCCATTCCCACCTGTTCCCATAACCCGAGCCCCGTTCCCACCTCGACCGGTGGTGGGTGGAGAATGTATAGGATCTGGTTCTGTTCTGCAAAGTAATGTGTCCTGATGCTTCTAATGTAGTTTTGCATCAGTGTCTTTCCATTGATGTCCTTCATATATAATGCTTTCCATAAAGAGGATGCTACAGATATTAGTTGGGAAAACATTTCCATTTTTGTGCTTCCCATTATGATATTGAAGTTTTCTTTTGTCCATATCAATATGAGGCATGCCGAATTTGACCCTCCACCATCATCATTAATTACACATGTTTTTTTGCCATACAAATGTTTGTTTCACCCCCAAAAACTTGCAACTAGAGTTGACAAATGGGTTAACGAACTGAGCTAAAAACTCTAATTTGTTTATCGGTTCACTTTTTGTCTTTCTGGACAAGATACTAATGAGTTGTGTCGCAGGCTACAACTCATTTTGCTAGTAATATAGACCTCCGATCATGCTCGGGCCTAAACGTGCTAGGTCAACAAGTCCTCACATTCATGGTTGTTAGAATCTTCGATTTTCGGTTTGATTCACTTCTAAATGACTTGAAATCACCATAGAATCTCCCATGAATTAAAATCGGGTGAGAATCACCCGATTCACATATGATGGGTCATAAGAGGCAATTTGTGCCACAAATTTGTCATATAACTTAATCATAATTCTATATATATATTTATCATATAACTTTTTCAAAAAGTTTTGTATGTACACGACCAATGAAATGTGCATATTGATTCTCGAGTTGAATCACAATTCAACAATCACATTCATGTTTATCATACCACTTTTCTATCGGTCTAGACCTGATGCTATTGTTATCCATAGTATTGTAGTAGCTTTAGTTAAAGAATCTCTATTCTAGGACTTACGGCTCATAAACAGTTTCTCGACACTTTCACTTAAACAATTCCGTTAGGTATGAACAACTTTTGCTTAATGTGACATCGGCATGACGATTATATTGTGTGAATATTGTGTTGTATCATACCAACCGTACATTTATTTATATCTGTACTTTGGTCTACAGGTTTGGCAGAGTCTTCCACAGGTGGGTTAGGGTTAGGCATTATTAGCACAAAGGTCGTAAAGTTTCTTGCACATACACATTATTGTGTCTCACTTCATTAGTTTATTTTGTGACCATGACTCTTTGATGCTCTTTTCTTCACTTGCAATTAGGTTGGCCAAGAAGATATCTTGACTAAGACTATTTCTAGGTAGGGTATTGATCAGTCTATAATTGGATAAAAATATATAAAAACTGAAACCAAAGATTAGATAAACAAATAATCGAACCCAATTTGGATCATGACCAAAGATAACATAAAAATAGTCTCTATGTGTCTAGGTTCTGTTCAAGTCGGATAAGACTAAAACCTAAGAAAAAAATGAGAGTCAAAGAAATGCAGCACATCTAATTTGCTTGGTTTCAAATTGAATCGAGCAGTATTGATGCGCTATTTTCTTTCTCGGTTGGTAACATGTAGTTTCTTGTAGTTGACTAGAAATACGAGCAAATCAATTGTATTTGTTCTTGTTATTTGTGTCATGAACTGTTCATGCGTTAATGGAAGTATTCGAGTGAAGTGTGCGTTAAGTACAGATCAGCTCATTACACCGAAATTTACCTTGAGCGTGAGAGTAAGAGAACGAGTCAGGTTTCTACCTAAGAGTGTTTATCGGAGCACATAAAAAGTGAGTAAATGACTTCTAACATGTTGAACTTGGACATGAGTCGGCGTGATTGGATCATAGACCTAGTTGCATGAACCGTGGGTTATCTTGTGGATCATAAACTGGGTTGCATGGACCCCGAGTTGGGTCAAATGTTCCATGTTAAGTTGGACTGAATTGGACCCAAATTGGATCAAAATGGGTCGAAGTGGGCCTTTGATCGTGGACACGACCATGTGATCATGCCACAACGGTGGGGGCTGGCCTCCCCACGATCGTGCATCACCTTCAACACAACCGGTTGTTTTTTCTTACTAAAATTTGATCATATTGTTGATGTGAAATCTTTAGAGCCCGACAAATAATGTATCTAAGTATGATTCGAATTTTCATTCCTAGCCGTATATTGAGCACCCTAACTTCTGGCTCAATATGATGTTGGTAACTCCTAGGATTATGTACTCCTTTTAGCTCCCATAAACTTTCTGGATGTGATTTGTCCGTTGACCTCAATGGTTCAATTTGCATGAGGTATATAAATAGGTAGGTAGTCCTGCAATTCCAATTACACCAATAGAAAATAGTATGAAAGAAAAGTTGATTAGGATATGACATATAGAAATGTCGGAATCAATTATAGTTGTTTGTAGTCACAAACACAGTTGTTCTAAAGCTGAAACATAGGACCTTTGTCTCTTAAGTTATTTTGTTATGTATGAACATTATTCAACATCTGAGAAAATTTTGATGAATTTTGGAAGATATTTTGTTTCAATTATTAGTCTAATGAGTTGAATTATACATTTGAGTAACTCCATTGTTCTATTCAATAAGATTCGAATCCATGATTCTTTCTTGAGAACAAAATTGTGAAGAATTCGCACGTATAAGTCTTAGTTGGAATTTAGAGTTTTGTCCTCCTAGTCCTTTTTAACAAAGAGGAAGAATCTTGGTCAAGATAAGTTTTGTGCTATTATTTGAGTCTGATGCGCAGTCCATTATAAACGCGTTGAGAAGCTCGAGTACAAGAGGTAGATCTGATTTAGTTTTGAATGATTGTTTGGAATTAGTTAGTGCTTTTGATAGTATTGGTATTTTCTTAGTGTGTCGGCCTGTGAATCAAAAAGCTCGTACATTTGTTAAACTAATTATTTTTAAGCTAGATATCTGATAGTGAGATGCTTCAAATCCTCCGGACCCCTAATTATTGCAGATCTAATATCTCATGAGCAAAAAATTGTTCTACACTTCATTCCATTTTGATGTTCCCTTTCATAAATGTGGATGGTGATACAAACTACCAATAACACACAAAACTTTATAAAGCCTAAGATGAAGGGAAAATAAATTTCACATGGATGGGACAAAGCTGAGCTGACCTCTCCTTTGTGGCTAAGCTATGTAATTTTGTATCCTTCAAAAGGGTTGTGACTATTCCTTATCATGCATCAATTTTCTTGCATGTAATTAGAACTTGCTATGTCTAATCTTGGAAATAGTTGCAAGTCGGTGAGTAGATTTTTCAAGATTCTCTTATGATGTTTTAGAACTTCAGTAGTGATTGAGTGGCCACTGTCTCAAAATCTTCTTCTTGCCACTATTAGTGAAAACAAGATTCATCACTTTTCACTATAGATATATTTATGGCGGTTTAAAATAAGTGTAGTGTGTCTCTTATATTTTTACACAAAGATGACCGTTTTGTTTTATTTTTAAGAATTTAGCTATGTATAGATTACTAACAATATTATTACTCCCTTTGTCTCAAAACGAATGTCAAGTTTGAGTTGGATTTTTGTCGTAAAATGACTGTCTTATTATTTTTTTCCTTGAAAGCTAGTTACGCTTGAATTATTGATAATGTTTATTTAATTCAGATATAACTGCAAAAAATGATACATTTTATGTCTAAAACTCAAAATCCGACCCGTTCAACCCTACAACCCTGTAGGTCCGGGCTAGGGTTCATCAACCCGAACTCATACATGAACCCAAAATTTTGCCAAATGCCCCGTTGGCGCCCAATTTAGAATTTTTTCTGGTTATATACTAACAATTCACAAAACTGAATATCTCGGATCCGTGGCGCAATGGTAGCGCGTCTGACTCCAGATCAGAAGGTTGCGTGTTCGATTCACGTCGGGTTCAATCCCCACATTTCCTTTTTTTACACCCACACACTAAATGGGCCGGGCCCATTTTACTCTTGGCCCAATACAATTATCAAGCCCAACCGGCCCAATAAGCAATGATCTGTCATTTGTATATAATCCCTATAGTTTTCTTTTCTGCCCAACTAAGTAAAGCTGGGCTCGGCCCAATACAGAAATCAATCCCAACCAGACATACATGTAAGGTCAGTGTAGATCCAGCAAGTTTCGGGTCGGATCAGATCAGGTTGTAGAACCCTAACACGACCCTAAAGAAGCTTCTGCCTGTCTTACCCTTCGGGGCACCTTGCGTCCTTGAACCGATAACTATCTTTCAGCTAATCTAACCTCTTCCGTCCCTCGGGACCAACAAGAAATAGTACAAAAATATTCACCTGTTGTCCATCCACTGCGTTAGGCATGCAATAACGTGCATGCTTTCCTTGATTGAAAATTCATGCTTCAATAGTATCTTATGAGTAACGTGCAGGCATACAGTAACGTGTTATGCAGTTGTGTAAATTCAAAATAGAAACACGCCCTAATCCTCTCCTTGTTTCACGTGCCACTCTTGAATTTGATTAGCTATGGGTAGGAGACCAACCCATCAAGTGGACCCATAATTGATTAATTATGGGACACAACATTTATATGCCCATTGATAACACACTTTTGTCCTCTTCCCAAAATATCATACTACTAAAAATATTCTTTTCCTGTCATAGGTAAATGGATGCTATGTTCATGGAATTGTAATTTTTATTAATATTCTATAGCTAATTTTCTCTATTATTTTACCATAGTATTCACTTTAGTTTCACATATTTTAGCTGTTTCTTCACAAAAATTGGTTCATAATGCATTTTTATGAATAACCTTTTGCATATAATTAGATCCAATCAATAAGGTTGTAATATTTCCGATATTAGATCATAAATCACATCTTCTTCTAAAATAAACATTCGAGACAATATATTTTAGATTAAGTTAAACCATTAAAATTGTTCTTTTTGTTTGTATCAGCTCTCAATGAAAATATTAATTTAGCAATTTAAGTTTTCATATAGAGCAAACTATTATTTTGAGACAGACAATAAAATGTCAATATGAGGTCGAACTATTGTTACACTTTATTTTTTATATTACTATGGATGATTATATATCAACTTCACAATTCATAAAGTTAGAAAGAAATAAATGCTAACAACTATATCATGCTTAAGATTCCACACCATTACTTTAGAGCCCATATTAATTACTACAAAACCATATGAATTTATTATGGAGGATGTTGGGCAATATTAAAAACAGAAACTCTATTTTGGTCAGCAGTTTTAATTATTATTATATTCCATTATTTAACATGTTCTCTGTCCACTTGATATGAAGTGAACAGTTTTTGGGGCATCTCCTCCTCCTCCTCTTCCTCAATCCAAATTCAAAATCCACAGCAACTGAGGCTGAGGAGCTCCAATCCATCCATGCCCACCAAAACCATGGCCAAGAACAGTGGAATCATCTTCAGTTTTGTGTTGTTTTCACTGTTCTTGTGCTTTGTGCTGACCCAATCAGCTCCTGAAACTGCCCTTATCAATCAGATTCCTGGCTTCAATGGATCTCTCCCTTCAAAACACTATTCTGGGTACGCCTTGAAAACCCCAAATCTTTGTTTTCTTTTCTTACAGAAGTGCCCTTTTGTTGGTTTGTTTGTTTCCCATATTCTTGGAGTTACAGCTATATGCTAGTTTTAACTTTTAACTTTCAAGTTGTGATTTTTGTGGGTTTGGGGTTTTTTAGGGTTCAAGTCAACACACAAATTTACATTTGATCCTTAAACTATTCATCTCAACATTTAGTGTGAAAATCTGTAGTTTTATAAAATTTAACCTGTCATATTTTGCATATGCGTTGAATTAATGTAGATTAAGGCCTGTGCAAAATTTGAGATAAAACAGAAATTGAATAAACTATCTCCGTCCCAAAATAAGTGCTGTGTTTCTCTTGCATTTTGGTCCCATAATAAATAAGTGTCTTGTTTTTTTAGGATTTTAGTTATGCATGATTTACCAATAGTGTCATTATAATAAGTTAGTTATACGTAATTTTTCTCAAAATAAAAAGAATGTCTTATTTTGGGACGGAAGAGTATTTTTTCTTTTATCAATGTTGATGAGATTGTATAATATAAGGATCAATGATTATATGCGAGTATGGTTGGAGGATTGTTTTGTAGTTTATAACACTAACCCTTTTTTTCTTGAAGGTATGTGACGGTAGATGAAAGCCATGGGAGGAATTTGTTCTACTATTTCATCGAATCTGAGAGGAACCCTTTGGAGGATCCTGTGGTGCTGTGGCTCAACGGTGGACCTGGTTGCTCCAGCTTTGATGGTTTTGTTTATGAACATGGTATCAAATTCTTCAAATTTTCTCATTTATTTGGTTTTTGATAGTATTGGCTTTATGAAGCTATGTTATATTTAGCTCTGATTAAATTGCTTTATTGTTGGGTTCATGTTCGGTCTTAGCTCCATTGTGTTCGTGGAGTAGTTGGGTATTCTCTAAGATCATGTTTGGTCACAAATTACGCAGGACCCTTCAATTTTGAAGCAGCAAAGGAGAAGAATGGCCTGCCTCGGTTGCATTTGAATCCATACAGCTGGTCCAAGGTTGATATTACCAACCGTCTTTTATCAAGTCAAAATAGTACAACATTTGTCGTCTATCAATATTATGATTTCTCAATGTTCATAACATTCTCATGGTTTGAATCCCAGGTTTCCAATATTATATATTTGGATTCTCCTGCTGGTGTCGGGTTATCTTACTCAAAAAATCACACAGATTACATAACCGGCGACCTTAAGACTGCCTTGGATTCACACACTTTTCTCCTGAAGGTATTTGTTTTTCTTGAAACCAAAGAAAATCGACTTGTATTTTCCCATAATATTGATATTTGTATAAATTGCTGTTTACAACTAGTGGTTTGAGCTATATCCCGAGTTTCTGGTGAACCCATTTTTTATTGCCGGAGAGTCGTATGCTGGAGTTTACGTGCCTACTCTTGCTTATGAAGTAATGAAAGGTATGTAATTGTTATCGTCGTTTTTAATATTTTGATGATGAAGCAATCCACTCCCATGCCCATGTTAGTGAAAATTGTGCATTTCTCGATCTTTGACAGGGATTGATGCTGGTGTAAAGCCTGTTCTCAATTTGAAGGTATGTACCTAAAAACAACTCTTGTGGCGTATAGATTCACAATCACAATCTAATGTTACGATACAGGGTTATTTGGTGGGGAATGGAGTAACAGACGAAGAGTTTGACGGGAATGCTCTCGTTCCTTTTGCTCACGGGATGGGCTTGATCTCAGATGACTTATTTCAGGTGTGTGAAGCCATGAAGCCTCCCATTTACTCTCTCTTTTTTCTTCATAAACTTCATTGTGTTCAATGAAAGCTCGGGGTGTAGGAACATAACAGATCCAAAGCAAACCCGCAAAGACAGTTCTTATAGGCTATAGCATATTCTTAAACCCTCCACCCTAAGACACTCAGACCTCAAACCTTCATAAAATCGATAAATATAAATGTATTTGTTCAAAATATTTCGATATTGACTGCCACAAAATGTTCAAACAATTTTTTAAACTTTATATCTTTATCTATTTGGATTGTTAATCTATATTGGTCTCTACTGCAGGAGGCTATCAATTCATGTAATGGAAATTACTATAATCCGCTCAATGAAAATTGTGAAAGCAAGCTCGCAAAAGTCGACAAGGTAAGATAAATAGTTCCTTTTTAATCCTTTTAGTTAGCGTCTGGATTAGAAAATTTGGAGTGTGAATGAGAATCAAGAATGGCCCATTCCAAAGTCAATCTCACGACGAAAAAGCCTTAATCCAAGCATGAAGAATCATTCTCATTCTTGATTTTCATTCCTGAACAAAGATTCTAATCCTAATACTACCTGAGTTCAGACAATTTGAAACTTTGTGCTCTTTGATTTGATTTGACGTGTTCATTGATCTCAGGAAGTAGAAGATTTAAACATATACGACATTCTAGAACCGTGCTATCATGGAACCGAGGAGACAACAGATATCCACATCCGGTTACCATCTAGCTTCAAGCAGTTAGGCGAAACCGAGAGGCCTCTTGCTGTGAGAAAAAGAATGTTTGGTCGGGCTTGGCCTCTTAGAGCTAATGTAAGACCTGGGATCGTTCCAACCTGGCCACAGCTCCTCAATGGCGAAAATGTTCCTTGCACCGTAGGAACCTATACTCTCACAACTTGCTTTACACACACTTCAAGTCATGGCCTAATCTTGCTCTTATTGTGATATGTAGAGCGATGAAGTTGCTACTGCGTGGCTCAATAACGAAGCAGTTAGGAAAGCGATTCATGCAGAAGGGGTAAGAAATTTTTTCTTTCATTGCTATTCAAACCGTGTCTTGAAGCTGAAAATTCACAATGTTCTATATGTACGTAATAGGAGAACGTAGCTGGAAGCTGGGAATTATGTACGGACAGAATCTACTTTGATCATGATGCCGGGAGCATGATCAAGTACCACAAGAATCTTACTTCCAAGGGATACCGAGCTCTGATATTCAGGTAAATCTCCATACCCTAAGGATCTCCAATAGAAAAATCTTTGAATGAGTGACTTGTGTTGTCTAAGTAAGGATATCGAGCATGACTAGTGCTCTGACATTCACGGGTTCATAACCGTCTCAATCGATTTCTAAGGGCTGAACCACACTTTTTACCTGTCTGAGATGTAAACATGAGAAATATAAGTTCAGCGGCTAAAACTCATATTTTTGAACAATCCAAGGGGTATATATAGATTTAACCCGTAAATCTATTTCGCTCACTGTTAAACGTATAATTGCTTGAATGTTAACAAAACCATTTCGAGCATTTGCACTACTGATTCTTGATTTATTCTGTTTACGACCTCTGCAGCGGAGATCATGATATGTGTGTCCCGTACACCGGGAGTCAAGCGTGGACAAGATCGATGGGATATGCGATTATCGATGAATGGAGGCCTTGGTATTCCAATGGTCAAGTTGCAGGGTACTTTCATTGCGCTTTCTTATATCATTTTATATCTGAAATGTTTTTCGCTAATTCACTATGACAACTTATTCACATAAACCGGCTTTGCATATATTCGTTTCATTTCCATTTCCATCATTAATCGCAGTTACACGCAAGGATACGCCAACAACCTCACCTTCTTAACCGTAAAGGTTAGTAAAAGCAAAATTCTGCTCGTGTTATGCATTTGTATTGCAATTAGAGCTAGCAATTCATGTGTGCATGTCGTGTTATGTTGAAGGTTGATTGTATGTTGCACGACCCAACATGACCACAACACGTTAATGAACACAAAACACGAGCACAACACGTTTAACACGGTAACTAAATGGGAAGTGTTGACACGACACAACACGATTGAGATGAACATGATCCAACACTTTGGCACGACAAAACTATCACGTTTGACACGTTTGTTAGGATTAATTACAATTATACCCTGAAGTATGCATAATGGGCGTGTTTTGGAGGCTCAACACGACTTGATTACAAATTGTGAGCCTAAACATGCTAATTTTGTATCGTGGGTCGTTTTACAACACGAATTACCAGCTCTGATTGCAATTGACTTTGTTGCTTACTCGAGTTCCGGTTAAATTCTATTTGTGCAGGGCTCCGGACACACTGTCCCGGAATACAAACCCCGGGAAGCATTGGATTTGTACAGCCGATTTCTAGAAGGTAAACCGCAGTAGAAGAAATATACGAGTTGGGGAGAGAGTTGCTGATTCTTTTGTGGTTGAAGAACAAAAAGTGAACTTGATTTTATTGTATTCACAAAGAAAAATAAGTAGATTTGGAAATTAGGTCCACATTCTTGATTGACCAAACTCATATCTATGTATTGAAAGGAAAATTTGAGTATTTGAACTAAAAGGACATGTGCTCTTTGCTTCTTGTGTTTTAATTTATTTTTCCCTCTTTTCATAAAAATTGGCTCTATTTGGTCGATTTAACCGGTTTGATTTTCGAACAATTGGTTATCGTGATTAATATTTTGAAAACTAATGTAATTATTTGTCAATTGGCCGAAAACGGTAGAGGTAACAATTCATATTTTAAGGAAAATCCATAACCCTAATCCGATCTACCAAAGTTTTGGATTTGCCATGTAAAATGTGCTAAATCGTATGAAACTGACGAAACGATCATGTTTCTTAATCATACAGGTCTATCTCGAATTGGTTCTATTACGTCATGTCACCAATATTTTTCTCCAAAAAAAATGCATAAATACAGATTCTACCAATTCGAAACGAAATAACTTAATTTGAAACCAAATTAGAACATAACTATTTTTTAGTGGGACAACATCGTGGTTTAATCCGATTTATAGATAGTAATTAGTGCTCGAGGGAATGATTCTAGTGCTTTCAGCTTGATTCTTTAAGATGTCAGAGCCATTGTGGCTTAGTTCAGTAGTTTAGATCTTGCGTTTAGCAATCAGTTTGCGAACTGAATGACCCACACTTTACTTGAATTTTCGATCTCTTTGTCATACATGTTCAGGTGGGTTGATCTTCTAGCATCTGAGTTTATTTCTTCTTTATTATCTCCCTATTTAGAGTAGTAATATGACAACATATTTTGGAAAAAGGTCCAAAATGGTCCTAAACTATCCAGTTCGTGCCATTTTGGTCCCTGAACTATCAAACGTGTCATTTCAT